>BQKN01000713.1:181916-213631 GCA_022839385.1 Asparagus kiusianus | reverse complement strand
GCAACGACTGTCGATGCTAATCAAACATCGCAACAGCAGTCCCGGAGGCAGCAAAAGACTTCGGATCAGAGGCCTCAAAAAGAGTACTCCTTCAAGGACGAAGATGTTCCAGCCATCTTCAAATCTCTCCTTGACAATAACAAGATCAAGCTCCCACCGATCACGAATCAGGAGGAAGCTGACGATATTGCGGATCCAAAGTACTGCGCATACCACCGGAGGATCCTTCACCCAACCAAGGCGTGCTTTACACTCAAGAATAGCATCCAAACCTTGCTTAAAGCCGGCGTCATAACGTTAGAGTGAGCCAGTTAAAAAAAACGGCACAACTCCGACCGGTATAAGAGTATAAACTGCTTCCTGAAACTCCGACCGGTATAAGAGTATAAACTGCTTCCTGACACTCCGAAGAGTATACGAGTATAAACTGCTTCTCAATCCTCCGACCGGTATAAGAGGTTAAACTGCTCCCTGATACTCCAATAGGTATATGAGTCTAAACTATTTCCTTTCTTTCACAGGAAGTTCCTGGAGAGTGCCTTACGTGGTATTCTTAAGGATAACCTGATCGTGCAACTGATGCAATGATACACCCAGTTTTGTAAAGAAAGCTGGGGGTGGATAAATTCATGTAAAGGGAAGTTCCCGAAAAAATGTTACATCTAATTTTCTTAGGGATAACCCGATCATTACAAATAAGGTGATAAACGCTAAACTCTTAATTTCCGAACACGATTGGTGTTTGACGACTCATAGTCTCCTACCATAGAATCCCCCACCGATCAAATTGACGGCGGGACCACCGAAATTCTTTCCTATTTAATCCATTCAATCTTCTGCTATATTCGTGCACTCAACACTTTCATTGTTAGAGTCCGGATGTAATACTTGGAGTTTTGATATCAATCCTTGACGATTTGTCAAACCCCTTCGTGTTAAGTCCTTATAACTTAACACCGGGAATTCCTTCCGAGTGATCAAACCTTCCTACAGTTAGGATCATCTCAAATCCCCCACTTGGTCAAACCTTCCTATAGTTAGGACCACGTTCAAAATCCCCTCTCGATTCCTTCAATGAACGAGAGGCCCACAAATCGAGCGATCAAACCTTCCTACAGTTAGGGTCATCTTAAACTCTCACTTGGTCAAACCTTCCTACAGTTAGGACCACGACAAAAATCCCCTCTCGATTCCTTCAATGAACCAGAGGTCCACTTTCAAATTGAGCGATCAAACCTTCCTACAGTTAGGGTCATCTCAAACTCCCGCTTGGTCAAACCTTCCTACAGTTAGGACCAAAACCACAATTCACTCTCGATAAACGAGGAATTCATCTTTTGTTCGGTAATTAAACCTTCCGACAGTTAGGGTTATCCGAATCTTTTCGATTCTCAGAGTGGAGATCCCACTCTTAGTTTCACCTTTCCGGATTCTGGGGGTGGAGATCCCACCTCAAGTCTCCTTTCTTTGTTTAGGGAATAGAATATAAAATTCTTCCTTCCCACACCAATCATTTTCCAAGAATTTTGGATTCATTCTAGGAAGTTTATCCCGAATCCTAAGCAGGGATAAGTCTGCGCCTAACACGCGCTGCCGGTTTAGTCTTTTCCCGCAGAAAAAGACACCATAGTTCGATTCTGGGGTACTTTATCCTGAAATCTAAGCAGGGATAAGTCTGCGCCTAACACGCGCTGCCAGTTTAGTCTTTTTCCGATTGAAAAAGACACCAGAGTTCGATTCTGGGGTATTTTATCTTAAAACCTAAGAAAGGATAAGTCCGCGCCTAACACGCGCTGCCGGTTAGTTCTTAACCGTTAAAAAGAACACTCGCCCACATATTCAACATTGTGGCAGGTTGTTATTAATAACACCAAAATCCATACCTTACACGCATGGGGAATTTCATCCTGAATTCTAAGAAAGGATATGCCGACGCCTAACACGCGTCGCCGGTTTAGTCTTTCACCGACTGAAAAAGACACCAGGGTCTAAACCTGGGGAATCTTATCCCGAAGCCTAAGAAGGGATAAGCCAACGTCTAATACACGTTACTGGATAGCCTATTCCCATAATAATGGCAAAGTCTACATATTCGAAGTTGTAGCATAAAGTCTAAGGGAGTTCATTCCTTTAGCACAACGTCATATGCGGAACGGATTTAAACAATCCGCATGTAAGCCCGATTCAAACGGTAATCGGTAAGAGCATCTCAAATCCGTTGAAGGTTGGGGGTTAGCCAAAAACCCTAAAGTCAACGCCTAACACGCGTCGCCGGGTAACCTATTCCCGTAACAAGTGGTAAAAGTCTAAAGGAGCTCATTCCTTTAGCACAACGTCACATGCGGAACGGATTTAAACAATCCGCATGTAAGCCCGATTCAAACGGTAATCGGTAAGAGCATCTCAAATCCGTTGAAGGCTGGGAGTTAGCCAAAAACCCTGAAGTCAACGCCTAACACGCGTCGCCGGGTAACCTATTCCCGTAACAAGTGGTAAAGTCTATGTATTCAACATCATAGCATAAAGTCTAAAGGAGCTCATTCCTCTAGCACAACGTCACATGCGGAACGGATTTAAACAATCCGCATGTAAGCCCGATTCAAACGGTAATCGGTAAGAGCACGTTAAATCCGTTGAAGGCTGAGGATTTGCCAAAAATCCTAAGTCAACGTCTCATACACGTTGCTGTTTAGTCTTTTCACAGGAGAAAGACGAAGTCTACGTATTCAATATCGTAGCACTAAAAGGGTTAACTCTTTTAGCTTAACGTCACATGCGGAACGGATTTAAACAATCCGCATGCTAGCCCGACTCAAACGGTAGTCGGTAAAGGCTTATCAAATCCGTTGATGGCTGAGAATTTGCCAAAAATTCTATAAGTACGAGTCATTGACGCATCAATTCTATGGATTGGTCTCGTGACTCGAGTATCCGCCACGCTCCAATACCTTAAGAGCTTAAACTGTGTATACTCCAGCAGACGTACGAGTATAAACTGTGTCAAACGTCGAACAGCGCATTACAATGAAGCCTGGACGCCGGACAACGCGTCGCAATGAAGCTCAAACGCCGGACGACACCGTCAATCGATGATCAGTTCTATGTTGAAGCAACCAACTCGAGCTAAAAAATCAAGAAATCAAGAATCGACTTCAAGTTCAAAATTCCAACAACGGTCAGATAATAAATGCAGCACCGGAACCCTTACAGACATTCGACAAAGCACCGAATAGCCTGAAGGAATTTGAAGGAATCCAGAACAGAAGCCATTCCAAAGTCCCGCTACGCCGATTGAAGGTTAGGACAATCACATCCAAAGTATTCTAGACTCTTCTATAAAAGAACAAGACTGAAATACTTTGGAGGGGGTATCTGTAGGCGTATAAAATTACCTATAGGTCCCTCAACACAGCTCGACACGGTGATTCAGCAAATCAACGAACCATCGAGTGACGAGGCGACGAAGTCAACAAATTGCACGCGATCAACGGAATGAATTCGCGTGCGGAATCAATCCAATGGTTCGGGGAGTTAACGAGTCGTCCAACCAAGAGAGGACTCGGATAAATCGCGATCGAATCAAGATCCGTTTCGGACCCGGACTCAGAAGTGGATTTACTGCCAAATAAAGACCCGGACTATCATATCTAGGTCCAATACAAATCAAACGAAGAACCGAAAGACGGGAAACAACCGAACAACGGGAAACGGAACACACCCGGGGGACTCGGCCGAAACCGAGCCAACCCGAGGTGGCTCGGCCTAAGCCGAGCCACCCCAAGGTGGCCGGTGGTTTCCCCTTCCCCCCCCCTCACGTGCACACGGGCACAGTGAAGAGAGGCTATAAATAGAGGAAGGGGTTCTTCATTTTAAAAGGTTGAAAAAAGAGGAGTCGAAGCTCTGCCGGATTCAGATCTAAGAACTTAGAAAAGATTGGAGCTTTGGAACTTCAAGGGCTTGTCCATCCAGATCCGGTGCTCGGCGATCGTCAACGCGAAATAAGGCAAGTGTTCGAGAGGAATCGGATCCCGGATCTCAGATCTACATCGTTATACTCCGGATCTAAGCTTGGTTCTTAGATCCCGAGATTCGAGCGGTCGTTTCCTTGGTGAAACGATCCCTCCCGGCTATTATCTCCTTGGTGGGATAATACCCGTAATACGTCGTAGATCTGCTTGGATCCAGATCACACGGTGGTCTACGGTAAACAACCCCGACGCAGGCAAACAACCCATGCAAGCGAGTGACCGCAAAACAGGAGCTCGCGATTTGTTCGACAAACAAGGAAACAAATTTGTAATTTTCATTTTTTATTTGATTTTCGTTGTAACCGGATCTTATAAAAAGACCGGATCTTTGTAATCGATAAACTGTTACAAGAGTGTACAATGGAATCAATGATGAAAGCTACAATTTTTCCCGCGAACAGCGATGTCCCATCGCGTGTAACCTCTAGAGTATTCTAGATTTTCTACACGGTAGTACAAGTTAACACATGGTTAAATTCTTCAACAGTTAAATGAGTAATAAAGAGCTTTTGTTATTTTAACATTCAAAGAGTAAAATATTTTGTCATCCAAGGCCCACTTATCTCTAGGTGTAACTATGGTGGTCTCGCAAATGGTAGTATTGGCTTCACTATAGCTAGTCTTTTTAATATTCTAGACATCATAGTTAGTGGACAACGGGATGATTTCATGTACGCTTTCCAATAAGTGTAGTTTAACCTATTGAAAAGCGCAGGTCGATTAATAGAATGTCCCTTAGGAAGAGCCATTGCGGCAGTCAAACTTAACATCTCTAATCTAGGTTGTAAAGCCTAAAATGAGTAACTAAGTTCTGATACCACTTATTAGATCTGAGATGCAAGCCTAGAGAGAGGTGAATAAAATTACATACTATATTTCTAATTATCACAAAATAAGCAGCGAAAAACAAGTGATAGTGATAACAACAATAAGTAATATAACAACCACAAAAGAAACAATCAGAACATACAAGATTTTTTTTAAAAAAGGTATGGATAAACATTTCTACATCCACTCTTCCTTCTTGCAAAAGGCTTCCTCACTATGAAAGATTTTTCTTAAATCACAAACAAAATTTAGTAGACGTGCAAGACCACACCCTAGACTAGTTGTCTTACCTAACTCCTCACAACGATCCCTAATCATTGCTAGTTCCCAACCCTTAGTTTAATCAACTTGAGTACACCGTAAAAGTAAAAAAAGAATTCAAAACAAATAACATAAATCCTTTACGCACAATTTGAAAACTTGACAGGCCTTTTCGATTGAGATCAAACTCCAAGAGGATTTAAGTTGAGATACGAAAGTTTGATGAAGACTCTAAGATCTAAGGGCGGCTCTCCTCACTATAAATTGATCAAATGATAATGTGCACAATGAGTGATCAATCAACAAGGCTCTGAGGAATCAAATGACTTCTCCTTTGATGATCTCCCCCAAGTCCTAGCTCTTATCCTCCCCCCCTCCCCTGCCCTCTTTCTCTTTAAATTAGGCAAGAAAGAAGTGTTGTAAAACTTAGGAGAAGATTGAGAGTAACCTTTAATGAATGATCGAGATTTAATTTTAAAATCTAAAATTTGATGTTTGACCATTGGTGTTGTCTCTCGACCATCAATGGCTACATTGGGGGACCATCGATGGATGATGGCCCCATCGATGACTTGAACCTCTCTGGACTTTTGCATTATCGGTGATACATAGCATCATCGATGGTCCATACGAGACCATCGATGGTCAGTATTGAACCATTGATGGTTCAAGAGCTGAAATCTGATTTCGATACTAGATCATCTCAAACATAAGCTAGACTCAAATGAACATTTATTATTATTCAAACAAGAGATATAGTACGGACAACATCCTAGCAAATACCTCAGCAGTTGATAAAAATCTATATACATACTTTGTAGACGAAGAGAGAGAAAGTGAAAGTGATCACAACTTCACCTTAAGGAGGAATTAGTAGTTAACTAATTTCGCAACTGTGTTACAATAAGAAAATAAAACAAAAAGAAACAATCAAAATATTTAATCACATGTAATACACGTGCATTCCACTTAGTTTACAAAAATCAGGAAGTCTGCTAGATTCAAATTAGAATCCCATCTAGTTCCATAACTTTAGTAATAATTTAAATGAAGGTTTGTTAGGCTTGGAGACAAATTAATATTTGAATTATTTCCACATGAAAAGAGCATCCACACTCAACACAATCTTCGGTTGAATTTCAACCTTTGCTTAGATTAATCCCTGGCTCAGTGGAAGCTTGGGTACCTGGATCGCTCTTCCAAACTTTTATTTCCAGTAGCAAAACTCGGGCAATACCGCATCATAGTAGCAGACTGTGTTATAAATTGAACTTCTAGCTAGACACTGAAACACTACTACAAACAATGGCAACTTAGATAAAAGAGTTCAACTAGAGATGCTTTATATGGTGGTTTAAAATTCTGATGTGTTTCACTATTGTCAATAGTAGTGGTGCACGGATCTATTAGGGCTACATATATCACAACAGCCTAAACCCCCCACCCCCAAAGAAAAAAAAAACCACCACCACCTTAAAAAAACCAAAACAAAAAACACATACTCACAAAAACAAACGCTCACCAAACTTTGGAGGATTATCAGATAACCCCCCATAACTTTCAAAATATCCAAAGAAAAGAACTTATGTTTACGTGCTATAAAAATTCCCCCTTATCTTTTATCAAAAAACCCACCCTAAATAGCATTGGTTATAATTTTCACAAGGGTTGGTAAAATCACCTAGGAAAAGTTGGGGTTAACATGTTGGCGTTATTCTAATGACAACCTGTCTAAAACCTCCACGCAACGTGCCCTTCGGATCTTATGACAAACAAATAGCAAGCAAGAAATCACAACAAAAAATGAAAGATGCAGGAAAGAACAAGTAAAGAAGAGAACACCAGATTTTAACGAGGTTCAACAATCGTGCCTACGTCCTCAAGGGCCACACCAGAAATTCTTTTGATTATTGATGAGGATTACAAAGCTTGCAAATGGCTACCTCTCTCTCTCTGAGATCTCTTTCCCAAAGTTCTCAAAAAATCCCTGACAAAGACGCTCTTACAATGAATAACTGCACACAGTTCTAATATAAAAAACCCTAAAACCAAAACGGACTAGCAGTCTGTTTTGTATCCGTATTCGCTATCGGTCGACCGATAGCTCTACATCGGTTGACAGACCAGAGCAGATTTTCCCAGTCAATTCCTACTGACACCTATCGGTCGACTGATTATTCGTATCAGTCGACCGACCAGAGCTATTTCTATAAATGCTATTCTGGCGGTCGAATCGATCGCCCGATGCATCTTTATCAGTCGACCGATCGGTCTCTTCCTGCTATGTGCATGATTGTTCCTATGTTTGGTCTACACCTCCAAAACCAACAATCTCCCACTTGGAGACAAATCCTCCATCAACAATCTTTCTTGAACTCTAGCCATCTTAGCAAGCACCTTCCCAAAATTTTTTTCTTCAATCAATATCATTCTTAGTGATCCCACTTGTCCTCCTAGTGTGGCTCTGCCCTCATCTCCTACGTATGAAAGCCAAATAAAGTTGCGCATAACTTTAGTTTCTCAATGGTTACTATCTTTGTCAACATATCTGCAGGATTTTGCCTCCCCAGAATTTTCTCCAATAGTAACTTCCTGTCCTATATCAGAGAGCGTATGAAGTGGTAACGCACATCGATGTGCTTCATTCAAGCACGATATATTGGATTCTTGGCAAGGTGTATAACACTTTGGCTATCACAATAAAAAACTCCATTCCCCCGCTTCAGACCCAGCTCTTCTAGACACCCAGTCAACCAAATCATCTCTTTGATAGCCTCAATCACTGTGACATACTCTACCTCAGTCGTGGACAATGTCACTATCTTCTATAAATGTGAGACCCAGCTCACTACTGTTGACCCTAAGGTATAAACATACCCTTTGGTACTTCATCTTGTATCATGATAACCGACAAAGTTTGCATCCACATATCCCTACAGTACCAATTCTTTTCTTCTAAAGCACAATGGCATATCTATAGTCCCTCTCAAGTATCTCAGTATTCACTTTACGGCCTCCTAATGTTGCTTCACTAGATAGCTGACAAACCTGCTCACAACTCCCACTGCATGGGCGATATCCGGCCTCGTACAAACCATTGCAGACATAAGACTATCAATAGCTGATGAGTATGGAACTCTGGTCATGAACTCCTTCTCTACATTCTCCATGTTGAATCTCTGAAGTACTTTCCCAATGTATTTAGCCTGACTCAACTTCAACGTCCCTTCAGTCACAACCCAACTGATACACATCCCAAGAATTTGCTTGGCTGCACCCAAATCCTTCTTGTAAACATGATCCTGCAACTAATATGTCATCTACATACAACAATAACACGATATACCTAGAATCAAACCTCTTAAAGTAGCAGCAATGATCTAAGTTGCACCTTCCATAGCCATTGCTCTGCATGAAGTTATCAAAATTCATGTACCACTATCTTGGAGCCTGTTTCAAACCGTATAAGCTCTCCTTGAGCTTACATGCCATCTCTTCCTTTCTTCTATGAAGCTAACATGTTGCTTCATGTAGATTTCTTCATCCAAGTTACCATGAAGAAAGGCAGTCTTCATATCTAACTGTTCAAGGTAGAGATTTTCAGCAGCTACTAAGCTCAACACCATCCTGATGGTTATAAACTTCACGATGGGGGAAAATATCTCTATATAATTCACTCTTTCCCTCTGTTAGAATCCTTATACAACTAATCTGGCCTTGTATCTTTTGCTACCATCACTCTCCTACTTGACCCGGTAGACCTACTTATTATGTAAATTTTTCTTCTTCGTAGGAAGCTAGGCTAACTCCTATGTCTCATTCGAGTGGAGAGAATCCATCTCTTCTTGCATCATAATCTCCACTGCTAAGATTCACTATGTTGCACTGCCTCCTCATAGCACTCTCGTTCTCCACTATCTGTCAAAAGCAAGTAATGTAGCTACAAAAGATACCTGAGATTTAGTTTAGGTACTCTGGATGACCTCCAAAGCTTCTCGTCTTGGGTACTAGTCTCTGCACCTGGAGTCCTTTCCGTTCTTTGATCAGAACTAACATTGTCTCTCCCATCTAGAAGTTCCTCTAAATCCATGTACTCAGATACAGCTGCATCCTTTGTACAGCTCCCACTGCTTTGGCTATCCTTGTCATTGTTCTTGTCCTTGTACATCACCTCTTCATTAAATATGACATCTCTTCTCCTAATGATTTTCTTGTTCTTATCATCCTACAGACGATATCCAAACTCATTAATGTCGTATACAATTCTATGACTTAGCTTCTAGTTTATCCTTGATACGGTCACTGATATGAACATATGTCACACAACCAAAGACTCTCAAGTGTGAGAGACTTACTTTATTGCCACTCCAAACCTCTTTTGGAATCCCAAAGTCCAGTGGGACTGATGGCCCATGATTTATCAAGTACGTTGCTGTATGCACCGCGTCCGTTCAAAATGTCTTAGGTAGACCTGCATGTAGACGCATACTCCTCGCACGCTCTATCAACCTCATGTTCATCCTTTCGGCAATATCATTCTGTTGCGATGTTCCTGGAGTAGTACTTTCTAAACGAATCCTATTCATACCACAAAACTTTTTGAACTTCTCCAGCTCATACTCTCCACCGTTATCTGATCTCAAATACTTCACCTTCAGATCTGTCTCGTTCTCTACCATGGCTTTTCACTTCTTGAAGATCCCAAACACCTCTAACTTGTGCTTCATGAAGTATACCCACACCTTCCTCGAGTGATCGTCGATAAATGTGACATAATCTGTATGAATAAGCTCTATCTTGTGAGCTTTAGGTTGTCTTCCACTCTTCTGAAAGCTGACCCTTTTCTGCTTTCGAAGATGCAATCTTCACAAACATCAACTTCCACTGAATCGATGCTGGATAGTTTTCCCTGTGAATGTAAAATATTCATATCTTTCTTACTCATATGTCCTAACCTATTGTGCCACAGATCTATACTTTCCTTGCCAACTACAACTACGAGGGTGTCACTTGCATGTGAAGTAGAGAGTTTCGGTTTTCTTACCGTGAGCAACTACTATAGTACCATTGGAGATCTTCTACGAATCCCCGGTAAATGTCGACACATAGCCTTCCGCTCCAAGCTGGCCAACTAAAACATGATTCCTCTTCAGCTTCGGTACATGTCTGACATTCTTCAGAAACCACTTGGAACCCTTCATCCCTATCTGCACATCACCTCTTCCCACAATACTGCAAGGATCGTTACCCCCCAAGTACACTTTCCCAAAGTCCCCTGCTACATAGTTTTGGAGAAGCTTCCTATTAGTAGTAGCGTGAAATGAGGCTCCCGAATCAATAACCCATGAATCAGTATCACTATCCATAGCAAGGATGAAGGCATCTTGCACAATATGAGCCTCCTGCTCATTTGTATCCTTCTTTGGCGCTTTGCAGACTGAAGACATATGGCCTTCCTGGCCACAGTTCCGACACTTCCCTTTGATAGGCCTCACCTTCGAGTTCGACCTCTTCTTCTTCGACTTCAACCGCTTCCTGTTCTGGTTACCCTTATTTTGGTTTCAGCCTCTCTGCTCGAAACTTAGGGCTGAACCTAAACCCTCTGATTCGGCCAACTTTCTTCTAACATCCTCAGATAGAATCATACTTACAACCTCACTCAGCTTTAACTTTTCCTTTCTTGCTGAGTTGCTAATTGCGATCACGCAACCTGCCCGGTTATCCGGTAACTGCGATAGTATCAGTAGGGCTTGCACATCATCATCAAACATAATGTCGACTAAGATGAGTTGATCAACAATCATACTGAACTCACTGAGATACAACATGAAGGAATATCCTTCTGCCATCTTGAGGTTGAAGAGTGTCTTGACGAGATGTACTTTGCTTACGGCTGACAGTTGCTCGTACATCTTTGTGAGTGCTTAAGCCCCATGTCGTCTTCTCTTTCAATATGTTATGGGTGACTGACTTTGCGAACGACAACTGGATCTGCCCCAGAGCCTTTCGATCTAGTATTCCTAGTCCTCGTCTGTCTCCTCCATCTTCTTTCCATTCACTTTACCCATCAACGAACGATAAAGATCCTTCTGGTATAGATAGTCATCCATCTGCGACTTTCAGTAAGCGAAGTCTGATCTGTCAAACTTTTCAATCTTCGATTTGCCTTCTTCTGCCATAGCTCTCACACAAATCTTTACGGAACCTATCTCTGATACTAGTTGTTGGGGTTATTCTATTGACAACCTGTCTAAAACCTCCACACAACGTATGTGACGCCCCAGGGTTCACACAAGGCTGCAGTCCCAGGTGAAACCCGGATTGTCAAACCATCCCAAGCACCAAACACCATGCTACGACATGTTTCACCATCACAATCGTTATTTCTCTAGTAGAAATAATAAATAGATGAAGGCACAGACAGGTAAATAATCAAAATAGAGCAACACTAAAAATATACACAGAAGAAGCATAAGATATATTAATAATGAGCCCAACTGGAATAAAAAAAGATATATCTCTGAGTCTGAACTGAATCTCAAATACAATGAGTCAAATAACCATAGTCTCGCAATAGCTCTCAACTCTATGAAAGAAAATACAAATCTAGAGTCTGGAAATAATCAACTACATATGGAGTTTTGTAATAACTACAAAATATAATAAATAGCTAAGCGGATAACTAAGATCTCTCATCAACCTACGACTCTCCGTGCGTCGGACTCGCTGCCTGAAAAGAGGGGAAAACAATGAGCGTCAAAGTGCTAGAGAGATCATCACTACCTCTCCCCACGAAAAGGGGTATGAGTAAATAGAAAAATAGAGTCAGTACATACATATATCAAATCATTCATATAAATCTCTTTGAATGAAAAACAAGTAATCAATGATAAATACCCCAATCTCCAATATAAAGAATAATCATCTCATCTCCAACTACGTCCGAGTGACCTGCTCTAATATAAGAGGATATCAACAATTGCTAAAATAAATATATCTGCCGTTCATAACGGGTGTATCAAAATCTCAAAGGAAATACCCTACTCGTGGGCAATCTATCATGGAAGTAAAACTCACAACCGATCAATTATATCTATGTGTGCATTATCTTGTGCTATAGCGATACTTTTGTAATGCTCGTTGCTCAATCGCTCTACGACAATAGGATTATTATTCTCCTATTCCGGATACATAAAATAATGATACTATTGTAATACTCTTACTCAATCGTTCTACGACAAATAGGTTTCATCTCTCTATTTCCGGATACGTATAGAACAACATTATTCATATGTGTTTATCAACTTAACTCGTGTCGAAAGTGTGTCAATCTAACACAATCTAGCATATATGCACAAATCTCGGTGTGCGTGTCCATATCTGAAGTTTACCATTATTCCGGGTGTTTATCAAGTCTTAATATTGCAATTAATCATCACAAAGTCGAGAGAAACAATCGACAAATCAAAATCCAACTCAACTAAACATGCACAGCCAAAACAACCTGGGGGTCGACCGTGGCGGTCGACTGCGATAGGCTCCTGAGACTACCCAGGTCTCTGGCCTGCACGCGGTCGACCGTGAACCCTGATTCTAGTTTTCCAAACTGGTTATATGTATCGTGATCATGTCGTGTTTCCTCGATATAAACATGTCTAAAACTTCATAAAATTTGTATATAAACATGCCATAGAAGATATAAACATCTGAAAACAACTCAACAATCATAAACATAATTTTATGCATTAGATTTATATTCAAAATCCTAAAACATGCATAAAAGCTCAAAACAATGAATCAAACCTCTTTCTTTAGATTAACCACGTTTTAAAATCATCATCAGATCTAAATCAAATCTGTAAAAATGTTCTCAACCTTTTTAGCATGAAAAGACTTAATCTTTATACATATAATACAAAAGAGTTGTCTTTTATACAGAATCTATTCGTTTAGGCTCTACAAAACATGTTTAAATTTTTTTAAAAATATTTTAAAAACTGGGAGGGGGATTAGTAGAGATAATACTCGTATGGGGTTGTAGGGAAAACATTTTGATGCAACATCGAAAGAGATCTCCACTCCAAAAGTCGAAAATCAACAAAAAACCCTACTAGAAAGCCTCCAATCTTCTCCAAGAAATCAAACTAGGGTTTTGGGGGTTTGGTGGCTGTTAGGGTTCTTAGGAAAACTAAGAAAAATGTGAAAAACTCATATATATATATATATATATATCAGGGAAAACGGATATGGGTTTAGAAATCTGAAACCAACTCAAAACAAGAGAAAAACAAACTGCAGGTTTCGCGGTCGACCGTGGCGGTCGACCGGACTACGGTTGACCGCGGTGGTTGACTGGACTGGAATTTTTCAGCTCCGCATATGTTTGGCTATTTGTGCATATTTCGGCTCTTTTCTCTCACATGTATGAACTCGTTCATACTCAAAGCACTTGGTATTATACTCATATACCATTTAATGATATTTATCATACTAAATATCCACATATCATAATTTATCACACATTAATTATATTATTCATAAATTATCAGGGTTTTACATTCGCCCCCCCCTTAAGAGGATTTCGTCCTCGAAATTCTGCAGTCGCATCTCAAAGCTCAAAAACTAGGAAAACACATTAAGAAGGTGTAATTCATATTAATAATTCCTTCTACACACATCACATAGTGTTAGCACAATGATATTTAAAGTTAACAACCTAGAATGCAAACATTCTTACCTAAATCCTTAACTAAACAAAATTGGTACGTCGAGCGAAATAATCCAAACAAGGAAACCCTCATGTATATACCATATACTTTAATTGAATAAGGACCAGGTAAAAATATCCCCATTCTAGTATTAAAGATAAATATAAATGTGACTAAACAATCATAGATATTGACAACTATCAAGTCATATAAGCATATTAACATTATACCTGTCCAAACAGGTGCGGGTAGTCGTGACGAACATCCTCCTCGTGCTCCTAAGAAATCTATTCGGTTCCTTGCTGGTTCTATTGAACTTTCAATAATGGAATGACTTTATTTCTAAGTTTTTTATTCGATCTAGCAAGTATGCATACCGGTACCTCTACGGTAGTCAAATCATCCTGAATCTCGATCTTTAGTGAGTCAATCACTCTCTGCTGCTCATCATCCCGCAGATGCTTCTTAAGCATCGAGACATGAAAGACATCGTGTACACTCGACATCGATGCTGGAAGATCTAATCTGTAAGAAACAGCGCCAATGCGTTCGATGATCCTGAAAGGACCAACATATCTCGGGACAAGCTTCCCTCGTCTACCGAATCGCTGAACGCCCTTCATCGGTGATACTTTCAACATGACCGAGTCTCCAACCTGGAACTCTTAAGGTCGTCTCCGCTGATCTGCATAGCTCTTCTGCTGACTCTGCGCCGCAAGAATGCGATCTCGAATTAATGCCACCTTCTCTGTGGTCTATCTAACTAACTCTAGACCAATCAATAGACTATCCTCTCGCTCTGCCCAACATATAGGCGATCTGCAAGGTCTCTCGTACAAAGCTTCATACGGTGCCATTCCGATGGTAGCTTGATAACTATTATTATATACAAATTCAATCAGTGGGATGTGATCCTCCAAGCTACCCTTAAAATCTATAACGCACGCTCTCAGCATGTCCTCTAAGATCTGATTCACCCTCTCGGTCTGACCGTCTGTCTGGGGGTGAAAAACACTACTAAATGATAACTGACTGCCAAAAGCATCCTGGAAACTCCTCCAAAAATGAGATGTGAAGACTGAGCCCCGATCTGATACAATCGTCTCCAGAACTCCATGTAATCTAACAATCTCCCGAATGAAGATCCTCGCATACGTATCTGCCGTATAAGTCGTCCTCACAGGTAAGAAATGTGCGGACTTAGTCAATTTGTCCACTATAACCCAAATAGAATCATTTTCTTTCTTTGACTTGGGCAACCCTACTATGAAATCCATAGAAATATCTGCCCACTTCCACTCGGGAATGAGTAAAGGTTGTAGGGTTCCTATAAGTCTCTGATGTTCTGTCTTAACTTGTTGTCAGGTATAACACTTAGCCATATAATATGCAATCTCTCTACGCATACCACTCCACCAAAAATGCCTCTTTAGATCCTTGTACATTTTCTTCGTGCCTGGGTGCACTGTATATCTACTGCGATCGGCCTCGTCAAAAAGTTCCCTCTTCAGCTGTAGATTATTCGGCATAACGATCTTGCCCTTCGTCCTTAGGCCTCCATCTACTCCAATAGTCCAATCATCCCTGAGTTCTTTGGAGATCTCCCCCTTGTGGGTTTGAATCAAAGAATCCTCTAACTAAGTGCCGACTACTCTATCTCTCTAAGATGGCTGTACAGATAACGCTCCTAAGAACACACGGCTCCTGCCAATCTCTGGCCTAAAATTAAAATGACTAAGGGTATAAAAATTCCGATATAGTGAACACCTCAAAGCTGCTAGTTCGCGACGACGCTTCCTGCTCAACGCGTCTGCTACCACGTTCGCCTTTCCCGGATGATACTGAATAACAAACTCATAATCCTTAATAAACTCTACCCATCGCCGTTGCCTCTGGTTGAGTTCTTTCTGTGAGAAGAGGTGCTTCAAGCTCTGGTGATCTGTGAATAATTCAAGCTAGATTCCGTACAAATAATATCTTCATGCCTTCAGTGCAAAGACCACTGCTGCTAGCTCCAAATCGTGCATGGGATAATTCTGCACATGAGTCCTTAGCTGCCTCAAAATATAGGCTACGACTCTCTAGGTCTGCATCAATACACTGCTAAGATCCGATAAGGATGCATTAGTGTAGATAACAAAAGTCTTATCACTGCTAGGAATAACCAATACTGGTGCTGAAGTCAACTTAGTATTCAATGTCTCAAATGCCTTCTGGCACTCTATGCTCCAAATAAACTGTACACCCTTCTTAGTAAGGCGTGTAAGTGGTGTGACAATCCTTGAGAAGTCCTGAATGAATATTCTGTAATAGCCTGTCAGGCCTAAGAAGCTACGAATCTCGGTAACTATCTTCGGTAGTTCCCAATCAAGTACGACTTCTACCTTAACCAGATCCACTGCAATTCCCTCCCGGATAATAACATGGCCTAAAAATCTGACCTCTGATAACCAGAATTCACACTTGCTAAACTTAGCATACAACTGCTACTCTCTCAATATCTGCAATGCTAACCTCAAATGCTGCTCGTGCTCTGCCTCCGACCTCTAGTAGATAAGAATATCGTCGATGAAGACTATCACAAACTGGTCCAAGTACGGACGAAAAACTCGATTCATCAAATCCATGAATACTGCTGGTACATTGGTCAGCCTAAACGGCATGACAAGAAACTTGAAAGACCCATATCGAGTCAAGAAAGCGGTCTTGGGAATATCCATCTCCAGAACTAGCAACTGATGATAACCGGAACGAAGATCTATCTTTGAGAAATACTACGCTCCCTGTAACTGGTCGAACAAGTCATCAATCCTTGGTAATGGGTACCTGTTACGGATAGTGACCTTGTTCAACTCGCGATAATCTATACATAATCGCATACTCCTGTCGAATGAAGCCCTGAGACAACAACTCATCGATCTGGATCTGTAGCTCCCTCATCTCAGCAGGCGCCATACGGTAAGGAGCTCGGGAAATCGGTGCGATGTCTGGCTGCAACTCTATGCAAAACTCGACCTTTCTCACTGGAGGTAATCCTGGTATGTCATGGAAGACATCCTGGTAATCTGAGACTACTTGCATCTCACTCAAATCTGTGCTCTGATCCGGTAATATCACCTCCTCTACTTATGCCAGAAATGACTTCGCAAACTGGTTACCTCTAGAGGTAGCTACCACTAACTCTGATCCATCATATGCTCTCAAACTGACTGTTTTTGCAAAATAGTCGATACTCACATGGTAGGAAGGTAGCCAATCCATACCAAGAATCACATCGAATTCAAACATATGCAACACGATCAAATCAATCGCGAACTCAGAATCATCCAAGCTGACGATGCATCTCCTACAAACACTCTCTAACAGAGACATCTCTCCTAACAGAGTAGATACAGATAATGGGAAATCTAACGGCTGAGCTACAAGCCGAAGTCTAATCGAAAAATCATAGGAGATAAAAAATATGAAGCGCCAGAATCAAAAAGTATACGTGCTGGAAAGGAGTTCACACGAAACGTACCTTCCACCACAGCTCTGTTCGCGCCATGATCGTGAGGAACCACTGCATACACTCTACCGGTCTGCTGCTCTGCATCGCCTGGAGTGAATGGTGCCACCTACCTTTGCTGTATCTCCTGGATTGCTCGAACCTGTCCCTCTATCCTCGGAACTACTGGAGGTGCCTCAATCCTCGGCTGCTGGTCCTGACCGCGTCCTTGAGCACGGTTTTGTTGATGCTGCTGAGTCCTGCCCTGCAGGCCTGCTACAGGTGTGCTACGGCACTCGGCTGCTCGATGCCCAATCTTATTATAATTATAACAAGCTCTCTGGAATCGGCGCTGCTGCTATACTCTCTGGTCTTACTGATGGCCCTTCTTGCGAGAACCCTGATGATGCGGACCTTTACCGTGCTGCTGGGGTCCTCCTGAGCCTCCAAATGGTCTCTTTCATTTTCCTTTATCCTCGGACTGTCCTGACTTACCATTGTCCTTGCCCTTGTTGAATATGGCTGTATTCATCTCCTGAGCCATGGCAGCATCTGCCACCTCCTGCACTGACCGGAACGTCTGAGATACTATATACCGACGCAACCCTGGACGAAGTTCCATCAGAAACATCTGAGCCTGTCGCTCCTCTGTGTGCCACATGCCGGTGAATCTAAGCAATGACATGAACTTACTCTTGAAGTCTATGATAGACATATCTCCCTGCTCTAACCGAGCTTTTCCGGCTTTCGCTGTAGCCGAAACATACTGCTCATCAAACAGATATATAAATGTCTCCTATGAAACCGTCATCCTTTGCTCTGGGGTGAAATAAAGTCGATACTGTCCTCCTGCATCGCTCTTGAGGCTGAAAGCCGCTAGCCTCTGCTTCTGCACTGAATTAACATTCAACATATCCAAGATGTTACTCACATCCTCTTTCCACTTGTGTGCAGCAATGGAATCCGTCGAACCGTGGAACTCTGGTGCTTTCAACTTTTGATACCTCTCAACTAAACGAAGTCAAGCCTCTTGATCAGCTGCTCCGTCATCAACTGGTGGTGTCGGTGGGACCACTGGTGCCCTCTCTGGTATTTCCTCTCGAATAGATGACTCCTGAACGGGTGTCTCTTCATGAACGGAAGACTCTTGACGAACCTGGGCTGCTAACTGCTCCTCAATAGCCACCATACGAGCTTCCAATGGTGCTATGAGATCCACTAAGTACTGCAGAGCTTGCTGTGGCTCGGGCTCCCTATCTTCCTGCTCAACTCCCTAAGCACGAGTAACTCGGCGTCCACGACCTCTTCCTGACATCTATAATTCCAAAGTAAAGATTATTACATAGTAAATAGGATCTCAAGCATGAAGCATATAACATATAAGTAAATCGTATCACATATATCTCATATCATGCTTTATTAGACAATCAAATAGTTCATAAAAAAAATTTGTAGATTTTCCGCATACATATATATAATACGCCCTCACTCATACTAGGGATTCCTAGCGGACTGTATACATGATCCCTAGGAAACTCTATCCTAACTCCACGATATGACACAAGAATGATCCTAAGGATATTAGAACTAGAGCTCTGATACTAACTGTGATGCCCCAGGGTTCACACAAGGCTGCAGTCCGAGGTGAAACCCGGATTGTCAAACCTGCTAAGCACCAAACACCATGCTACAACATGTTTCACTGTCACAATCGTTATCTTTCTAGTGGAAACAATAAATAGATGAAGGTACAGACAGGTAAATAATCGAAATAGAGCAACACTAAAAATATACACAGAAGAAGCATAAGATATATTAATAATGAGCCCAACTGGAATGAAAAAAGATATATCTCTGAGTCTGAACCGAATCTCAAATACAATGAGTCAAATAACCATAGTCTCACAATAGCTCTCAACTCTATGAAATAAAATACAAATCTAGAGTCTGGAAATAATCAACTACATGTGGAGTTTTGTAATAACTACAAAATGTAATAAATAGCTAAGATGACAACTAAGATGTCCCATCAACATCCCATCAACCTGTGACTCTCCGTGCGTCGGACTCGCTGCCTGAAAAGAGGGGAAAACAACGAGCATCAAAGCGCTAGCGAGATCATCACTACCTCTCTCCAGGGAAAGGGATATGAGTAAATAGAAAAATAGAGTCAGTACATACATATATCAAATCATTCATATAACTCTCTTTGAATGAAAAACAAGTAATCAATGATAAATACCCCAATCTCCAACATAAAGAATAATCATCTCATCTCAAACTACGTCCGAGTGACCTGCTCTAATATAAGAGGATATCAATAATTGCTAAAATAAATATATCTGCCGTTCATAACGGGTATATCAAAATCTCAAAGGAAATACCCTACTCGTGGGCAATCTATCATGGAAGTAAAACTCACAACCGATCAATTATCTATGTGTTTATCATCTTGTGCTATAGCGATACTTTTGTAATGCTCGTTACTCAATCGCTCTGCGGCAATAGGATTATTATTCTCTTATTCCGGATACATAAAACAACGATACTATAGTAATACTCTTACTCAATCGTTCCGCGACAAATAGGTTTCATCTCCCTATTTCCGGATACGTATAGAACAACATTATTCATATGTGTTTATCAACTTAACTCATGTCGAAAGTGTGTCAATCTAACACAATCTAGCATATATGCACAAATCTAGGTGTACGTGTCCACATCTGAAGTTCACCATTATACCAGGTGTTTATCAAGTCTTAATATTGTAATTAATCATCACAAAGTCGAGAGAAACATTCGACAAACCAAAATCCAACTCAACTAAACATGCACAGCCAAAACAACCTGGCGGTCGACCATGACAGTCGACCGCGACGGGCTCCTGAGACTACCTAGGTCTCTGACCAGCACGCGGTCGACTGTGGCGGTCGACCGTGAACCCTGATTCTAGTTTTCCAAACTGGTTGTATGTATCGTGATCATGTCGTGTTTCCTCGATATAAACATGTCTAAAACTTCATAAAATTTGTATGCAAACATGCCACAACAGATATGAACATCTGGAAAGAACTCAACAATTATAAACATAATTTTATGCATTAGATTTGTATTCAAAACCCTAAAACATGCATAAAAGCTCAAAACAACGAATCAAACCTCTTTCTTTAGATTAACCACATTTTAAAATCATGATCAGATCTAAATCACATCTGTAAAAATATTCTCAACCTTTTTAGCATGAAAAGTCCTAATATTTATACATATAATACAAAAGAGTTATCTTTTATACAGAATGTATTCGTTTAGGCTCTACAAAACATGTTTAAATCTCTTTAAAAATATTTTAAAAACTGGGAGGTGGATTAGTAGAGATAATACTCACATGGGGTTGTAGGAAAAATGTTTTGATGCAACGTCGAAAGAGATCTCCACTCCAAAAGCCAAAAATCAACAAAAAAACCCAACTAGAAAGCCTCCAATATTCTCCAAGAAATCAAACTAGGGTTTGGGGGGTTTGGTGGTTGTTAGGGTTCTTAGGAAAACTGAGTAAAATGTGAAAAACTCATATATATATCAGAGGAAAACGGATATGAGTTTATAAATCCGGAACCAACTCAAAACTAGAGAAAAACAAACTGCAGGTTTCGCGGTCGACCGGATTGGAATTTTCCAGCTCCGCATATGTTTGGCTATTTGTGCATGTTTTGACTCTTTTCTCTCACATGTATAAACTCGTTCATACTCAAAACACTTGGTATTATACTCATATACCATTTAATGATATTTATCATACTAAATATCCACATATCATAATTTATCACACATTAATTATATTATTCATAAATTATCAGGGTTTTACAACGTACCCTTCGGATCTTGTGACGAACAAATAGCAAGAAAGAAATCACAGCAAAAAGCAAAAGATGCAGGAAAGAACAAGTAAAGAAGAGAACACCAGATTTTAATGAGGTTCGGCAATCGTGCCTACGTCCTCAAGAGCCACAACAAAATTTCTTTTGATTATTGATGAATATTACAAAGCATGCAAACGGCTACCTCTCTCTCTCTAAGATCTATTTCCAAAATTACTCAAAAAATCTTTGACAAAGACGCTCTTACAATGAATAGTCGCACACAGTTCTAATATAAAAAACCTTAAATCAAAACGGACTAGGAATCTGTTTTGTATCCATATCCGCTATTGGTTGACCGATAGCTCTGCATTGGTCGAATGACCAGAGCAGATTTTCCTAGTCAATTCATGCTGACACCTATCGGTCGATTGATTATTCGTATCAGTCGACCGACCAGAGCTATTCATGTAAATGCTTTTCTGGCAGTCGAATCGGTCGACTGATGCATCTTTATCAGTCGATCGATCGGTCTCTTCCTGCTATGTGCATGATTGTTCCCAAGTTTGGGTCTACACCCCCAAAACCAACATAACACTCTCTATTTGAACTCTTAAAGTTAAAGGGGTTTATTTATAACCCGTAAACTTACAGGGGTTTCCTGATATTTTGAAAGTCATGGGGCGTTTATCTAACAATCGTCCAAAATTAAGGGTTTTTATGTTATATTTAGCCTATCTATTATCAATGCTAACAGAACTAGCTCATTTTTTCTGGTCAGTGAAAAATAGATTTCATTCATTCGCAAAAGAGCACTGAAATACAACTTGTGCTCAGAGAAAAAACAAAGAAAACAAAAGAACTTGATACACTATCCAAAAAGAAAAATTTTACAAATTGTGTGCAACCACTGGCTCATACTAATACACCAAACAGAAGTGTGAAGTCCTTACTTTTGAATTGCTATCAAAATAATTATGAGCTTACAGACTCCCCCAATTTTGTTTCTCGTGTACCCCAAGATTAGTTTAGAATTTGTTGTATCGCTACTTTAAATATCGTTTAAATATAACGTAACTAGATATGTTCACGTTTCCTCTTGTCTCTTGCTTTCTTTTATCCCCCCTCTTTTTTTAATACAGGAAATCCTTCAACGCTAACAAGTATAGCTGTATTGGGTAAGAAAGTTGTCTAGCCGCAGACGTAGCTTAGTCATGATTCTTTAAAGATTGCTTCACAGATTGTAGTAAAGCGCTAGGAGAGTCAAATATTGGACAAGAATAATAAAAGTGCGCATCGTACAGCTAATCTAGCTCAAAGAAAAAAATGATATATAGTTTATGTTATAATTGCCATAGATAGAAGTAAATAAAACATGTGTGAAAACAGGTTATCAAATATACATAATTTTTATGCTTTATTACCTATGTATCCTGTTCCTATGACAGAACGAAAACATGAGTTTTCAGTACCGAAACCTGTGCAAACCAAGTATGCTGGGTCTTTATAGGACACATGAGAATATAAATGCCTACATTAATTAAGAACACGTTGCCTTTCATATCTTCATTAGTTTCTCATAGTTGCATTTGATGTAAGAACAACCTCTGAGTATCAGCGTTATCATCTTAGAGATGAAATTAGATAAATCTAGCAAAACGTATAGAAGAAACCAAACTCCTTAGCAGCACCGTTATGGCTGTTGGGGATGCACAACCCCCCTGATGCGATTTGAAAATAGAGATTGGGGAGAGAGAGAGAGAAAATCACAATCACAAACACACAAGATTTACGTGGTTCGCTTCTCAATGTGAGAAACTACGTCCACGGCCGCCGCAGGAGAAAATTTCACTATTTTCGCCTTAATTACATCATGCCCTAATCAACCCTTTTATAGATATAAGGGTATAACAAACAAGAATAGGAAACGGATCAAAAACCAAACTGGGCCAAAACCCGACTCGCGGTCGACCGTGCAGCTGC
Organism: Asparagus kiusianus; assembly: GCA_022839385.1. Lineage (NCBI taxonomy): Eukaryota > Viridiplantae > Streptophyta > Magnoliopsida > Asparagales > Asparagaceae > Asparagus > Asparagus kiusianus. The sequence goes on along the minus strand of BQKN01000713.1, from coordinate 190,482 downwards.
TCGAAATCCAGAAAAGTCTCTGGACTTTTGGCAGTCGACCGCCGCACCACTCGCGGTCGACCGCGACGAAGCCTGCTGCTAATAAAAAGTCTCTGGACTTTTGGTGGTGGACCGCTGCGCTACTCGCGGTCGACCGTGACGATGACTGAAATCTGGGTTGCTCTTGGGATTTTGGCGGTCGACCGCCACGCCATGCGCAGTCGACCGCGACGAGCTCCTAGCCAAATGCACCTTCCTGTGCATGTTTACGGTCGACCGCCGCGCCATGCGCGGTCGACCGCGATCCAGTAAAAATGCGTTCTTCGTCGTTTTGCTTGAACTTCGTCGTCGTCGATCTTGTTTCTTCTGTTTTTTCTTCGATCTGAAGTATAGGGAAAGTCTGATAGTTAGGCTTCACATCCTAACAATCTCCCACTTGGAGACTAACTATCAATCTTTATCACCTCTCTCTACGACGATGACCTCCATATCATTAAGTAATGAGGCCAACTGAAGTTGAGCACAACTTCAGTTTCTCCGTAGTGACAACCTTAGTACGCATATCGGTCGGGTTCTTGCTTCCTTGAATCTTCACAAGTTCCAACATGTCATCGTCCAACGCTGATCTTATGAAGTAGCAACGGACCTGTATGTGTTTGGTCCTTGCATGAAAAGCTGGGTTCTTCGCCAAATGAATTACGCTCTGGCTATCATAGTGTAAGACACTCTTCTTACTTTTCTGTCCCAGCTCCTCCAAGAAACCCTGCAACGATATCATCTCTTTGCTTGCCTCTGTTCAGCAACATATTCAGCCTCTGCCGTTGATAAAGCAACGATCTTCTGCAACTGAGAAACCCAACTAATAGCTGTAGAGTCCAAAGTGAACACGTATCCTGTAGTGCTCCTTCTCTGGTCTATCTCACCAGCATAGTCTGCATCAACAAAACCCTATAAAACTAACTTGCCTCTCTTGAAGCATAAACATTCTTCTATTGTACCTCGTAGGTATCTCAGAATCAGAATTCACTTTACTGCTTCTTAGTGCTGCTCTCCTGGATCTGACATGAATCTGCTCACAGCTCCTACTGCATGGGCAATGTCAGGTCTCGTGCATACCATGGCGTACATGAGGCTTCCAATGGCTAAAGCATATGGAGACTTAGCCATGTAGTCTTTCTCTTTATCAGTATCAGGGCACTGCTCCTTAGTCAATTTGAAATGACTAGCTAACGGTGTGCTAACGGTCTTAGCACCACTCATCCCGAATCTCTCAAGCACCCGCCTAATGTACTCAGCTTGAGATAGCCGCAATGTGCCCAAGAGCTTGTCTCTACTGATCTTTATCCCCAATATCTGCTTCGCTGCGCCTAAATCCTTCATGTCGAACTCACTCTACAACTGCTTCTTCAGCTTCTTGATCTCTCTTATGTCTGAACCGGCTACTACCATGTCGTCGACATATAAAAGTAGGATAATATAACTGTTGTCAAACTCCTTGACGAAGCAACAATGATCAGCATTGCACCTGGAGTACCCGTTCCTGTGCATGAATCCATCGAACTTTTTATACCATTGCTTTGGAGCTTGTTTCAGGCCATACAAGCTCTTCTTCAATCTGCACACTATCTTCTCTTTGCCCTTTTGAGTAAACCCTTGTGGCTGCTGCATATATATCTCTTCCTCTGGGTCACCATGGAGAAAAGCTATCTTTACATCTAGCTACTCGAGATGTAGATCTTTAGCTGCAACAATACTCAGGACTGTTTTGATGGTAGTCAGTTTGACTACAGGAGAGAAGATCTCTGTGTAGTCAACTCCTTCTCTCTGCTGAAATCCTTTCACCACCAATCTAGCCTTGTATCTCTTAGAACCATCATGTTCTTCCTTAATTCTGTACACCTATTTGTTGCTCAAGGCCTTCTTCCCCGCTGGTAGCTTCGCAAGTTCCCATATCTTGTTGGTGTTCAAGGATTTTATTTCATCTTTCATAGCAAGCTCCCACTTGCTCGTATCATCCACTCGAAGTGCCTCATCATAATTTTTTGGCTCTCCACCGTCACTCAGTAGCAGGTAGTTCAGATGAGCTCTGGGCTGTAGTGATGGATACTTCGGATTAGGCTTAGGGACTCTTGCTGACCGCCTCAACTCTCTAACGGGCGAAACATGCTCTCCATCTTCATTTGCCTCCTCTGTGGTAGTCTCATCCATCAACTCTTCTTCTGCTTCTTCTTCATCAGAACTGGCTTCGAGATTGCCTCCATTTGAGGCATCATCTGACTCGAAGTATGTGGGCTCAGACTGCACCGAACTAGTGGACTAAACGACATCACGATCTTTGTAGAGGACTGTTTCATTAATGACCACTTCCCTGCTTCTGATGATTTTCTTGTTTTGCTCATCCCAGAACTGGTAGCCAAACTCATCACCGCCATAGCTAATAAAGAAACATTTTAATGATTTAGGATCAAGCTTGTTTCTTACATGATCACTCAGATGAACATATAAAACACATCCAAATTCTCTCAGGTGAGAAAGGTTTACCTGCTTTCCACTCCAAACTTCTTCAGGTAATTTGTGCTCTAAAGGCACTGATGGTTCCCGGTTGATCAAGTAGGCAGCTGTGTTGACTACTTCTGCCCAGAATTGCTTTGGAAGTCCTGCTTGTAAGCGCATGCTTCGGGCTCTCTCAGTCAATGTTATGTTTATCTGTTCTGCTATGCCATTCAACTGTGGTGTACCTAGCACTGTCCTCTCCAATTTGATGCCACTGTCATAACAGAACCTCTTGAACACTGAATCTTCATACTCACCTTCATTGTCTGAACGAAGGTTCTTTATCTTCAAACCAGTTTCATTCTCTACCATAGCCTTCCACCTCTTGAAGACTTCAAACACTTCTAATTTGTGTTTCATAAAATAGACCTAAGTCTTCCTCGAGTGATCATCTATGAAGGTCACAAAATATAACCTTCCACCAGTGGATTGTACCGATGCTGGACCCCACACATCTGTGTGAACTAGCTCAAGCTTCTCTTCTTTAGGAGTTCTGCCAACCCTTTTGAAGCTTATTCTCTTTTGTTTCCTAAGAATACAGCTTTCACATAAGTCAATGTCAGCCGACCTCAAACCTGGTAACTTCCTATTCAACTGCATAACCTTCAGGCCTTTGCTACTCATGTGATCAAGCCTCTGGTGCCACAAATTTGGGTCTTCTTTACTTTCAGCCACTACAATGGAACCACGTGCATCTATCGTCATGTAGAGGGACCCAGTCTTCGTACCACGAGCAACAACCATGGATACCTTTGTGACCTTCCACGTATCACATGCGAAGGTTGATACATATCCCTCTTTTGCCAATTGCCCTATGGAAATCAGATTCTTCCTCAAACTAGGAACATGTCTCACATCACTCACTTCCATGTAGACCCTTTGAGTTTGATCTGCACGACTCCTTTGCCAACAATATCACAGGGATGATCATCACCAAGATAGACTTTTCCTAGGTTTCCTGAAACATAGTTCTCAAATAAATCTCTATTTGAGGTAGTATGAAACGAAGCTCCTAAATCCAGCACCCACGACTCAGTCTTGCTCTCCAATGAGCAGATTAGGGCATCATCTGATTCTCCTGAGGCCACGTTCGCTTCAGTCTTGTTCTCCTTGTCCTTCTTGGCTTCTCGGTACTGATTCTCATAGTGGCCAAACTTACCACAATTCCAGCAGTCAATCTCCTTCTTGTTCTTGCGATTTCTAGACTTTGACCTTCTGTTCCTCGAGTTAGGTCTTCCTTGGCTATTCCCTCTATTTCTGTTTTTGTTTCTACCTCTGCTCTCAAAATTCAACGCCGACCCTGAATTAGAAATTCCTTCCTCTTGTCTTCTAATCTCCTCAGTCATAATCATGTCCACCACCTTTGAAAACTTTAGTTTTGATTTACCACATGATCCGCTAATTGAAATAACGGTACCCTTCCAACTGTCGGGTAATTGACCAAGTATCAAGAGGGCTTGGATTTCATCATCAAATTGAATATTGACCGAGTTTAATTAATCCGTGATCTCATTGAACTCGTTCAGGTGTTCCTTGAATTTCTGGCTCTCGGACATCCTCAAATTAAACAACTTTTTAATGAGATGTACCTTATTCGCCGCAGAGGGCTGCTCATAAATACTGGACAACGTCACCATAAGATCCGCCGTCGTATTCTGATTCTTGATGTTGAACGCTACTGATCTCGACAAGGCCAACCTGATCGCTCTAAGGGCCTTTCGATCCAATAGCTTCCACTACGCATCCTTCATATCCGCTGGTTTCTCTCCCAATGGTAGGTATAAATCCTTCTGATAGAGGTAATTTTCCATATGTATCTTCCAGAAGCCGAAGTTTATTCCATCAAACTTCTCAATCTTGGATGTTTCCTTCTCAGATCCCATGTTTCTGACCTCGCCCGCGCCGAACCTGGTCGCTCTGATACCACTTGTTGGGGATGCACAACCCCTCTGATGCGATTTGGAAACAGAGATTTGGGGGGGAGAGAGAGAAAATCATAATGACAAACACACAAGATTTACGTGGTTCGCTTCTCAATGTGAGAAACTACGTCCACGGCTGCCGCATGAGAAAATTTTACTATTTTCGTCTTAATTACATCATGCCCTAATCAACTCTTTTATAGATATAAGGGTATTATAAACAGGAATAGAAAACAGATCAAAAACCAAACTGGGCCAAAACCCGACTCGCGGTCGACCGCCGCGCCACGCGCGGTCGACCGCGCACCTGCTCAAAATCCAGAAAAGTCTCTGGACTTTTGGCGGTCTCCACTCGCGGTCGATCGCGACGAAGCCTGCTGCTGATGAAAAGTCTCTGGACTTTTGGCGGTCGACCGCCGTGCCACTCGCGGTCGGCCGCGACGATGACTGAAATTTGGGTAGCTCTCGGGATTTTGGCCGTCAACCGCCGCGCCATGCGCGGTAGACCGTGACGAGCTCCTGGCTAAATGCACCTGCCTGTGCACGTTTGCGGTCGACTGCCGCGCCATGTGCTGTTGACCGCGATCCAGTAAAAATGCGTTCTTCGTAGTTTTGCTTGAACTTCGTCGTCGTCGATCCTGTTTCTCCTGTTTCTTCTTCGATCTGAAGTATAGGGCAAGTCTGATAGTTAGGCTTCACATATCCTAACAATCGCTACTTGAAGAAATATATATTTTTCTTACTGAGGTAACCAAATAAGGACTACGAAGAAGAATATATATAGAGTTTTAAGAATTTAACAGAATTTAATATCCGCAAATGAATTTTGTGAAATTTTCGTTTGCTTGTTAGCAAAACAATTTTTTGAAGTTTATGGAAATATTAATATAAACAAGGGTTTTAGTATATATGCCCTTATCATCTTATTGGCATTTCTATATGACAAACTTTTATAAGGCATGAACATTGAACACACATATTTATATATGTATTCCCTATTTGTCTATCAGAACACACTTTTTGTAAGATTATAGATATATTATTAAACTTACTCCAATAAATTATCGAAACTTTTTAGGTGAGATTTACCTTATAAACCATAGAATCAAACTTTAACTATCACAAATTATTAAAGTTTAATTTGAAGCAACTTTTCCCTGTCACAGGAAGAATAATGCATATACTGCAAAACAGCTCAAAAGTATAGGATCATATATGAAAATAAGCAAACAACAAGATGATATATGTAGGTGTTTAGACTTACGTGCTGCGAACTATATAAACAATTGTAAAAAAGAAATTATGGTTAAAATCTTTTTTTCCTATTTGATTTATTTCCAACTAAGCATGAAAACAAATTAAAAATATGTTTCAGCATATTGGAACTGAATGATTTTAAAATATTTTGCCAAACAAATTAAGCGTATTGACTAATTACTATATTAGTATATTGTTCACTAGAAATGATATCCTCTTCTTTACACTACAAGAAATCTGGTATTTAACGACCAAAATTAGCGAAGGGACTATTTGACCGTCATTAATGTGCATATATTAACGACGGGTTTAAAGCCTTCGTCGAGTGATTACAAATATTAGAGGAATGATGTGAGATGAGATAATATCTTTCTAGTCCCTTCATTGATTTGATCCTAATACCATCGTTATTGGGTCTCCTTAAAGACAAAGGGGTCAATTACCTACATTGATGATACTCCTAATCATAATATGACTAAAAAATTAACATAAATGTCACCCTTTTGGTCCTAAATTTTAGTTTGTCCCTGTGTAAGTCAGGGATTCAAATCATTCCAATACCCCAAAATTAAAAATAATTTAAAAATTCATCAAAGGTATAACATGGAAAATGCAAAAAAAGAAAAAAAAACAAAAAAAGAAAAAAAAAGAAAAACCAAACTCTAATTCCCTACAACTACCCCCACGTTTTAATCTTTATCCTTCTCTCACATTAAAATTTAAGCTAAAACGTGAAGGAGGGATTAGTTAAAAAAACTAACAAAAACCTATCAATATCTCATCAAACAATTTAAGAACATTGACCCAAAATTAATATCTAAATAAATTTAAAAAAAAAATGATTCCCTCTCCATCCCGCGTTCCTTGTTATGACTCCGCCATAAGCCTTTAACAACTTCAGATACAATTCATATAGAGGGTCATCAATTCATCTTTTTTTGTAAATTTTGAAAATTTTAAATTTAATCTTCATAGTTTAGAAATTTTTTGCAATGCCCATTAAAATGTTTGACCATCTTGTCCAAACTTAATTGATTAGTTCTTCATATTCAAGTATGAAACAGTTTTATCATGTTCCTTTAAGTATTCTTTCCTTGCATGTTCATTTATATAAATTACCCAAAAAATTAACATCAATTTATAACTCCTAACACAAAACCCACAACCAAAATTCTCGAAGCCCCAACTAGAACCCGAAACCGGAAATCCAAAATCCCCCATAACTCCTATAATCATCCCTCTAACAAGTCTAACCGCAGCAATTAAACCCTAGATTCAAAAAATCACTGACTTTCTCCTGACCATCACCATCTCCATCTCGTCATCTGTCTCCTGCTCGTTGTCGGCTCACACTCATCGTTGTCTCCAGGTTGTCATTGGCTCCCACTCGCCAACATCTCTAGCTCATCGTCAGCCAATCCAGTTCATCGTCAAGACTCGTCATGCGTCGATCCAGTTCATCATCAAGACTCGTCGTCGTCTCCATCTCGTTGTCGGCCCCAGTTCGTTGTCGAGACTCGTCGTCGTTTCTAGTTCGTTGTTGTCAATACCTCTTTGTTGTTGTAGTTCCAGTTCACCATCATCTTCAGTTTGTCGTCGGTACCTCTTCATCGTCGAGCACCGCCATAGCACCGCCCTAGCGTCGTCGTCTCCCCAGTGCCGCCCCATTGTCCCCTTCTCTTCCTCTATCTCGACGGCTCGACGGTAACACAGTCGCCCTCGCCTGTTCTTCCGATTGTGTTTGGTATAATTACACTCAAGTATCCTATAGTTTCTCCTACTTTGCACATATGCACCCACACTTGTTTTTGGCACTGAAATATCTTCCCTTATGCAAATTTGAGGGTATTTAACTATAAATTTTAAAAACTTTGGGATATTTAAGATCCACTTTTATAAACTTCACGTTGATCAGCCGTAAGTTCTAAAAACATTAGGGTATATAAGTGCTACCAAAAATTAGAAAGGGTATACATGTGAAATTTTTAAAAAGAGGAAAAAGACTCAAGCAGAGAATTAGAGCGTTAGGACTCAAATGATATTGTGTTATTGAGATAATTTTTAAGTTGTATCTTGCTATAACTATTCCTTGATTAAGACATATAATGTTTCTTTTCTTCCTATGTCGAATGTAGCTTTGACATTGTAGCAAGTCCTTCTACATTAGTGCACTATGTATTTATTATTATGCTTGTCCTTCATGATTTCTTTTTCTTTCTTTCATTTCTCTTTTGACATTTGTTTCATACATAGTGTATAATACGTAAATTTCTTTTCATAGCAAGAAAATAAACACTTAAGAAGTCACTTCCAAAGTAAAAGGGCACAATTTCTAGCACCAAGGACATTAGTTACGAAGCGACTTCAACCGTTTGTAGGAAATTCATTAAGAAGGGAACAAGTTTGTTCTTGTCTTAAGAAGACTTTGAATATTCAAAACCCAATACAAGATCAAAATATTACTAAAAATTTTAGCGCAGATTCAGAAAACTTTAAAGAGGAGAATTTTACACAAAATCGTAGGAGAAGTGTAAATACTGATAATGAAGAGAATGATGTAAAACCCCGATAATTTATGAATAATATAATTAATGTGTAATAAATTATGATGTGGATATTTAGCATGATAAATATCATTTAATGGTATATGAGTATAATACCATGTGTTTTGAGTATGAATGAGTTCATACATGAGAGAGAGAAGAGTTGAAACATGCACAAATGGCCAAACACATGAGAAACTGGAAATATCCGGTCCGATCGACTGCCGCGATCGACCGCTGCCCGGTCGACCGCGATACCTACAGTTTGTTTTTCTCCTGTTTTGAGTTGGTTTTGGATTTCTAAACTCATAT
>BQKN01000713.1:168714-181516 GCA_022839385.1 Asparagus kiusianus | reverse complement strand
AAAGAAAGAAGTTTGATTCGTTGTTTTGAGCTTTTATGCATGTTTTTAGGGTTTTGAATACAAATCTCATGCATAAAATCATGTTTATAATTGTTGAGTTGTTTCCAGATGTTCATATCTACTGTGACATGTTTGTATACAAGTTTCATGAAGATTTAATCATGTTTGAATCATAAAAACACGACATGAACACGACATACACAAAAAAAATTAAGAATCTAGAATCAGGTATCACGGTCGACCGCCACGGTCGACTGCGTGCAGGATAGAGACCTGGGTAGTCTCTGGAGCCCGTCCCACTCGACCGTCACGGTCGACCGCCAGTTTGTTTTTTTTGGCTGTGCATGTTTATAAGGGTTGGAATTTAATTGTCTAATGGATTTCTCGACCTAATGATGATAGACTATGATATTAGTGATTGTTAAACACCTGGGATTTTGGTGAACTTCAATGTGGTCACGCACACCGAGATTTTGTGCATGTATGTTAGATTGTGTTAGATTGACACACTTTCGACATGAGTTAATTTGATAAACACATATGAATAATGTTGTTCTATACGTATCCGGAAATAGGGAGATGAAACCTATTTGCCGCAGAACGATTGAGTAAGAGTATTACAAAAGTATCGTTATAACACGTATCTGGAATAGGGAGATAATAAAACCTATTGCCGCAGAGTGATTGAGTAAGAGCATTACGAGAGTATCGCTATAGCACAAGATGATGCACACATAGATAATTGATCAGTTGTAAGCTTTACATTCATGATAGATTGCCCGCGAGTAGGGTATTTCCTTTAAGATTTTGATACACCCGTTATGAACGGCAGATATTTTTGTTTTAGCAATTGTTGATATCCTCTTATGTTAGAGCAGATCACTCGGACGTAGTTCGAGATGAGATGATTATTCTTTATGTTGGAGATTAAGGTATTTATCCTTAATTATTTATTTTTCATTCATAGAGAGTTATATGAATGATTTGGTATATGTATGTACTGACTCTATTTTTCTATATATTCCTACCCCTTCCCCTGGGGAGAGGTAGTGATGATCTCGCTAGCGCTTTGACGCTCATTGTTTTTCTCCTTTTCATGCAGCGAGTCTGGTGCACGGAGAGTCGTAGGTTGATGGGACATCTTAGTTGTCCGTTTAGCTATTTATTATATTTTGTAGTTATTGCAGAACTCCACATGTAGTCGATTATTTTCAGACTCTAGATTGGTATTTTATTTCATAGAGTTGGGAGCTATTGTAAGACTTTGTTTATTTGACTCATTGTATTTGAGATTTAGTTCAGACTCAGAGATATATCTATTTCTTTCCAGTTGAGCTCATTATTAATATTTCTTGTGCTTCCTCTGTGTATATTCGGTGTTGTTTTATTTCTAATTTTGCCTGTCTGTACCTTCATCTATTTATTGTTTCCCCTAGAGAGATGATGATTGTGATGGTGAAACATGTCGTAGCATGGTTTGGTGCTTGGCAGGTTTGACAATCCGGGTTTCACCTGGAACTGCAGCCTTGTGTGAACCCTGGGGCGTCATAAATTATGATTCTGCAAGTTTATAGGACTTAAAATTTATTATTATTTCTTTTTACCTTTCAATTTATTTTTTATGATTGGATTAGTAATAAAGCATGATATGAGATATATGTGATACGATTTACTTATTGGTATATGTTATATCCTTCATGCTTGAGATCCAATTTACTGCATAATAAGCTCTATTTTGGAATTATAGATGTCAGGAAGAGGTCATGGACGCCGAGTTTCTCATGCTCAGGGAGTTGAGCAGGAAGATAGGGAGCCCGAGCCATAGCAGGCTTCGCAGTACCTAGTGGATCTCATAGCACCATTGGCGGCTCGTATGGCGGCTATTGAGGAGCAGTTAGCAGCCCAGGTTCATCAAGATCCTTCCGTTCAAGAAGAGGTACCCGTTCAGGAGTCATCTATTCGGGAGAAAATACCAGAGAGGGCACCACTGGTCCCACCGACACCACCAGTTGAAAACGGAGCAGCTGATCAGGAGGCTTGGCTTCATTTAGTTGAGAGGTATCAGAAGTTGAAAGCACCAGAGTTCCATGGTTCGACGGATTCTATTGCCGTGCATAAGTAGAAAGAAGATGTGAGCAACATCTTGGACATGCTGAATGTCAACACTGTTCAAAAGCAGAGGCTAGCGGCTTTCAGCCTCAAGGGCGATGTAGGAGGATGGTATCGACTTTGCTTCACCCAAGAGCAGAGGATGACGGTTTCGTGGGAGACCTTTATATATCTTTTTGATGAGCAGTATGTTTCGGTTGCAGCGAAAGCCGGAAAATAGTTAGAGCTGGCTCATCTGGCGCAGGGAGATATGTCTATCATGGACTTTGAGAGTAAGTTCATATCATTGCTTAGGTTCACCGGTATGTGGCACACAGAAGAGCGTCAGGCTCAGATGTTCTTGATGAGACTTCGTCCGGGGTTGCGCCGGTACATAGTATCTCGGAGGTTTCGTTCAGTGCGAGAGGTGGCAGATGCTGCTATGTCTCAGGAGACGGATACAGCTATATTTAACAAGGGCAAGGACAATAGTATGTCAGGGCAGTCTGAGGACAAAGGAAAAGGAAAGAGACCATTTGGAGGCTCAGGAGGACCCCACCAGCAGGGTAAGGGTCCACATCAGCAGGGTCTCCATAAGAAGGGCCATCAGCAGGACCAGAGAGCGCAGCAACAGCGCTGATTCTAGGGAGCTTGTTACAATTAAGATTGGGCACCGAGCGGCCGAGTGCCGCAGCGCACCCGCAGCAGGCCAGCAGGGCAGGACACAGCAGCAGCAGCAGAACCGTGCTTAGGGATGCGATCAGGGCTAGCAACTGAGGATTGAGGCACCTCCAGCAATCTCGAGGATTGAGGGATAGGTTCGAGCAGTCCAGGAGACCTAGTAGAGGCAGATGGCACCATTCACTCCAGGTGATGCAGAGCAGCAGACCGGTAGAGTATATGCAGTGGTACCTTGCGATCATGGCACGAGCGGAGCTGTGGTGGAAGGTACATTCCGTGTGAATTCGTTTCCATCATGTATTCTTTTTGATTCTGGCGCTTCACATTCTTTTATCTCCTATGATTTTTCGATTAGACTTCGGCTTGTAGCTCAGCCATTAGATTTCCTATTATCTGTATCTACTCCGTTGGGAGAGATGTCTCTGTTAGAGAGTGTTTGTAGGAGATGCATCATTAGCTTGGATGATTCTGAGTTCACAATTGATTTGATCGTGTTGCATATGTTTGAATTCGATGTGATTCTTGGTATGGATTGGCTATCTTCCTACCATGTGAGTATCAACTATTTGCGAAAACAGTTAGTTTGAGAGCATTTGATGGATCAGAGTTAGTGGTAGCTACCTCTAGAGGCAACTAGTTTGCAGAGTCATTTCTGGCGTACGTAGAGGAGAGGATATTACGGGATCGGAGCGTAGATTTGAGTGAGATGCAAGTAGTCTCAGATTTCCAGGATGTCTTCCAGGACATACCAGGATTACATCCAGTGAGAAAGGTCGAGTTTTGCATAGAGTTGTAACCAGGCACCGCACCGATTTCCCAAGCTCCTTACCGTATGGCACCTGCTGAGATGAGGGAGCTACAGATCCAGATCGATGAGTTGTTGTCTCAGGGCTTCATTCGACGGAGTCATTCTCCGTGGGGAGCACCGGTCCTCTTTGTGAAGAAGAAGGGCGGGAGTATGCGATTATGTATAGATTATCGCAAGTTGAACAAGGTCACTATCCATAACAGGTACACATTACCGCGGATCGATGACTTGTTCGACCAGTTGCAGGGAGCGCAGTGTTTCTCGAAGATAGATCTTCGTTCCGGTTATCATCAGTTGCGAGTTCGGGAGATGTATATTCCTAAGACTGTTTTCTTAACTCGATATGGGTCTTTCGAGTTTCTTATCATGCTATTTGGGCTGACCAATGCACCCATAGTATTCATGGATTTGATGAATTGGGTTTTTCATCCGTACTTGGACTAGTTTGTGATAGTCTTCATCGACGATATTCTTATCTACTCAAGGTCGGAGGCAAAGCACGGGCAGAATTTGAGGTTAGCATTGCAGCTATTGAGAGAGCACCAGTTGTATGCTAAGTTTAGCAAGTGTGAATTCTGGTTATCAGAGGACAGATTTTTGGGCCATGTTATTAGCCGGGAGGGCATTGTAGTGGATTTGGCTAAGGTAGAAGCCGTACTTTATTGGGAACCACCAAAGATAGTTACCGAGATTCGTAGCTTCTTAGGCTTGACAGGCTATTACAGAAAATTCATTCAGCACTTCTCGAGGATTGCAACGGCGCCAAAAACTTGATGTGGCATAAACATGTACCAAAAATTGCAAGTGCACAATTTATCAAGTTATAGTATAAAAAATATCGATCCCACGAGGAAGGTGATTTTAAGAGATTATTAGAAATGGTTCTTATGTTTTGTGCGTGACAATTAGGAATAAAGAATAAGTGTGATTGTAATGAGTGATTGTTATGAATATATGCAAAAGATAATAAATTGAATTTTAGAGGAGAGAAAGAAGAATCAAAGAATAAATAAAATCACAGGGCAAGAAAGAAGAATGAATAAAATCAAGAAATAAAACCAAGAATGAAAAGAAAATTTAAGAAAGTCAAGATGGAGGATTTAAAAGAGGTAAGAAATCTAGAATATAATCCACTAACTAATTTCAATTACAAAATATAAACTATTATCTTTTTATCATATTTCAACTTAGATTTATTAAGCATAGATTATCAAACCATTTAAGGAAAGTGTAACCTATCAAATTATCATCTAAGTCAAAATTACTATTCATGATAAGGACAACAACATGATAATAATCCTAGAATTCATAAGCATAACCTATCAAACCATTTAAGGAAAGCATAGATTATCAAATTCTTCTTCTACCGATTAGTTCTCTAGTTGATTATCCTAAACATGAACATTTTAAGTGCAAGAGAATAATTCATACAATATAAAGAAAATTAGACTAGTTTCATACAATTCTAAACTTCCTACAAGAATTAAATTCACATCTTTAAGAAATAAAAACAAGAAAAAGAACTAATTACAAAAATAAAAGAAAAGAAAAATCTAAACTATGAACAAGAAATAAATCTAACTACAAAGAAAATAAAAATCTAAACTACAAAATATATTACAAAAATTAAATGCAAGAAAATAAATCTATTCTACAAATTAAAGTGCAAAAAAAATAAAAAGACAAGAAAGTAAATCTACACTACAAGCATGAATTTAAATCTAACTAATAAGCAATAAAAAAAATTACTAAAAAGAAATAAAAGAGAAAAGAGATGCAAACCTTCAATTTGCTCTTCATCTCCATCCTCATCATTCAACAAAGAGGAGAAAGAACAATTTAAAGAGGAAAAAATTATTATTATTAATTGTAACTAAATTTACAATTTTTTGGGAAGGCCTTCTCAATTAATAGTAGCCCTCCTCTCCAAAAGGAGTTTACAAAATTTTTCACACCCTTAACCCCTCACTCTCTACCCCTATTTATAGTAATCTTCAATGAATATAAGCCATTGGATTTGTCTTGAGCCCCAAGCAACAATCTCCACCTTTGAATTTGCTTTTTGTTCTTTTTAATTTGATTTTCCAAGGCCCAATCTTGATTTGATTTTTCAAATTCTGCAGCAGCCCATCAAGTCTTCATTTGATCAAAAGCTAAGCAACCGGCCCATTTTCTTCTCCAAAACAATGTTAAATCCGGTCCATGTCTTCATGAAATCCGACCCACTTCATGATTTTCTTGTGAGCAGCAGCACACCAGGTCCGGTCACACTTGATTTTCATTTGATGAAAATCCAAAGCTCCAAAAAGATGCAGTAGGTCCCCTTGCAGCCGGCCCAACAATCAAGTCCACATTTCATGTGATTTCCAAGCCAAAACAAATCCGGCCCACTTGAGTTTAAAAGCCAATTCATGAGTCTCTAGCCCATTTTCATGATCTACTTGTGAAAAAAATCAAAACTGGCCCAATAAGCTTCAACTATGCAGCAAATCAAACAAGTTCGGAGCTCATGTTTTGTAATCATTTCATAAAAACCCAATTCATTCCAACTCTTTGCATCCAAGTCCATGCAAAGCTTCCTTGGTGTATTTTTTATGGGCTTTGCTCTTTGGGCTTCAATCATTTTTCTCTTTTAAGCTTTTGCTTCATGGGCTTCTAAAATGCTACAAAATAGAGAAGAGAGATTTTTAAATGGTTTTTATATTTAATAATATTTATTTATATTTTCATTCATTTATGTGGAAACTAAGCTAACAACAATTATTAATGGTATATTTATTCATGTAAAATAGGTAATGAGGGTATAAAATTGTAATAAAATGTGATTATCACACGCCTTACTAAGAAGGGTGTACAGTTCATTTGGAGCACAGAGTGCCAGAAGGCATTTGAGACTTTAAAGACTAAGTTGACTTCAGCACCAGTATTGGTTATTCCTAGCAGTGATAAGACTTTTGTTGTCTACACTGATGCATCCTTATTAGGTCTTGGTGGTATATTGATACAAACCTAGAGAGTCGTAGCCTATATTTCGAGGCAGCTGAGGACTCATGAGCAGAATTATCCCACGCACGATTTGGAGCTAGCAATAGTGGTCTTTGCACTGAAGGCATTGAGACATTACTTATACGGAGTATAGTTTGAGCTATTCACAGATCACCAGAGTTTGAAGTACCTCTTCTCACAGAAAGAACTCAACCAGAGGCAACGGTGATGGATAGAGTTTATTAAGGATTATGGATTTACCATACAGTATCATCCGGGAAAGGCGAACATGGTAGCAGACGCGTTGAGCAGGAAGCGTCGACGCGAGCAGCTTTGAGGTGTTCACTATATCGGGATCTTTATACCCTCAGCCATTTTGATTTCAGGCCAGAGATTGGCGGGAGCCGTGTGTTCTTAGGAGTGTTATCTGTACAGACATCTTGGAGAGATAAAGTAGTCGGAGCTTAGTTAGAGGATTCTTGGATTCAAACCCGCAAGGGGGAGATCTCCAAAGAACCCAAGGATGATTGGACTATTGGATTAGATGAAGACCTTAGGATGAAGGGTAGGATCGTTATGCCAAACAATCTACAGCTGAAGAGGGAACTATTTGACGAAGCTTATCGCAGCAGATATACAGTGCACCCAGGCACGACGAAAATGTACAAGGATCTGAAGAAGCATTTTTAGTGGAGTGGTATGCGCAGAGAGATTTCAGATTATGTGTCTAAGTGTTATACCTGCCAACAGATTAAGGCAGAACATCAGAGACCTACAGGAACCCTACAGCCTTTACCCATTCCCGAGTGGAAGTGGACAGATATTTCCATAGATTTTATAGTAGGGTTGCCCAAGTAAAAGAAAGGAAATGATTCTATCTGGGTTTTAGTGGACAGATTGACCAAGTTTGCACATTTCTTACCTGTGAGGACGACTTATACGGCAGATACGTATGCAAGGATCTTCATTCGGGAGATTGTTAGATTGCATGGAGTTCCGGGGATGATTGTATCAGATCGGGGTTCAGTCTTCACATCTTATTTTTGGAGGAGTTTTCAGGATGTTTTTGGCAGTCAGTTGTCATCTAGCAGTGTTTTCCACCCCCAGACAGATGGACAAACCGAGAGGGTGAATCAGATTTTAGAGGACATGCTGAGAGCATGGATTATAGACTTTCAGGGTAGCTGGGAGGATCACATCCCACTGATTGAATTTGCATATAATAATAGTTATCAAGCTACCATCGGAATGACACCGTATGAAGCTTTGTACGGGAGACCTTACAGATCGCCTATATATTGGGCAGAGCCAGAGGATAGTCTATTGATTGGTCCAGAGTTAGTTAGACAGACCACAAAGAAGGTAGCATTGATTCTAGAGCGCATTCTTATGGCACAAAGTCAGCAGAAGAGCTATACAGATCAGCGGAGATGACCTTTTGAGTTCTAGGTCGGAGACTCAGTCATGTTGAAAGTATCACCGATGAAGGTCGTTCAACGATTCGGTAGATGGAGGAAGCTTGCCCCGAGATATGTTGGTCCTTTCAGGATCATCGAGCGCATTAGAGCTGTTTCTTATAGATTAGATCTTCCAGCATCGATGTCGAATGTACATGATGTCTTTCATGTCTCGATGCTTAAGAAGCATCTGCGGGATGATGAGCAGCAGAGAGTGATTGACTCATTAGAGATTAAGATTCGGGATGATTTGACTACAGTAGAAGCATCGGTATGCATACTTGCTAGAGAGAATAAAAAGCTTAGAAATAAAGTTATTCCATTAGTGAAAGTTCAGTGGAACCGACAAGGAACCGAAGAGATTTCTTGGGAGCGCGAGGAGGATGTCCGTCGTGACTAACCGCACATGTTTGGACATGTATGATGTTAATATGCTTATATGACTTGATAGTTGTCATTATATGATTGTTTAGTCACATTTATATTTATCTTTAACACTAGAATCGGGATATTTTTACCTAATCCTTAATAAATTGAAGTATATGGTATATACATGAGGGTTTCCTTGTTTGGATTATTTCGATCAACGTACCAATTTCGTTTAGTTAAGGATTTAGGTAAGAATGTTTACATTCTAGGTTGCTAGCTTTAAATATCATTGTGCTAATGCTATGTGATGGGTGCAGAAGGAATTCTTAATATGAATTACACATTCTTAATATGTTTTTCCTAGCTTTTGAGCTTTGTGATGTGACTGCGGAATTTCGAGGATGAAATCCTCGTAAGGGGGGGGGGGGTGAATGTAAAACCCCGATAATTTATGAATAATATAATTAACGTGTGATAAATTATGATATGTGAATATTTAGTATGATAAATATTATTTAATGTTTATGAGTATAATACCATGTATTTTGAGTATGAACGAGTTCATACATGAGAGAGAAGAGTTGAAACATGCACAAATGGCCAAACACATGAGAAACTGGAAATGTCCGGTCCGGTTGACCGCTGCGGTCAACCGCTGCCCGGTCGACCGCCACGGTCGACCACGATACCTGCAGTTTGTTTTTATCCTGTTTTGAGTTGGTTTCGGATTTCTAAACCCATATCCATTTTTTCCTGATATATATATGAGTTTTTTCACATTTTCTTAGTTTTCTAAGAACCCTAACAGCCACCAAAACCCCCCTAAACCCTAGTTTGATTTCTTGGAGAAGATTGAAGTCTTTCAAGTGGATTTTCGGGTGATTCTTGGCTTTTGGAGTGGAGGTATTTTTCAACCTTGCTTCTAACACATTTTGCTACAACCCGAGGTGAGTATCATCTCTGCTAATCCCCCTCCTAGTTTTCAAAATATTTTTAAAGAGTTTTAAACATGTTTTGTAGAGTATAAATGACTAATTTATGAATAAAGTCAATCTCTTTTGTATTATTTGTATAAAGATTAAGTCTTTTCATGCTAAAAAGATTGAGAACATTTTTACAGATGTGTTTTAGATCTGTTGATGATTTTAAAATATGGTTAATCTAAAGAAAGAAGTTTGATTCGTTGTTTTGAGCTTTTATGCATGTTTTTTGGGTTTTGAATACAAATCTAATGCGTAAAATCATGTTTATAATTGTTGAGTTGTTCCCAGATGTTCATATCTGTTGTGACATGTTTGCATACAAGTTTCATGAAGATTTAATCATGTTTGTATCACAAAAACACGACGTGAACATGACATACACAAAAAAAATTAAGAATCTGGAATCAGGGTTCAAGGTTGACCGTCACGGTCGACCGCGTGCAGGACAGAGACCTGGGTAGTCTTTGGAGCCCGTTGCGTTCGACCGCCACGGTTGACCGCCAGTTTGTTTTTTTAGCTGTGCATGTTTGTAAGGGTTGGAATTTGGATGTCGAATGGATTTCTCGACCTTATGATGATAGACTATGATATTAGTGATTGTTAAACACCTGGGATTATGGTGAACTTCAATGTGGTCACGCACACCGAGATTTTGTGCATGTATGCTAGATTGTGTTAGATTGACACACTTTCGATATGAGTTAATTTGATAAACACATATGAATAATGTTGTTCTATATGTATTCGGAAATAGGGAGATGAAACCTATTTACTGCAGAACGATTGAGTAAGAGTATTACAAAAGTATCGTTATTACACGTATCCAGAATAAAGAGATAATAAAACCTATTGCCGCAGAGCGAATGAGTAAGAGCATTACGAGAGTATCACTATAGCACAAGATGATGCACACATAGATAATTGATCAGTTGTAAGCTTTACATTCATGATAGATTGCCCGCGAGTAGGGTATTTCCTTTGAGATTTTGATACACCCATTATGAACGGCAGATATTTTTATTTTAGCAATTGTTAATATCCTCTTATGTTAGAGCAGATCACTCGAACGTAGTTCGAGATGAGATGATTATTCTTTATGTTGGAGATTGTGTATTTATCATTGATTATTTATTTTTCATTCATAGAGAGTTATACGAATGATTTGATATATGTATGTACTGACTCTATTTTTCTATATACTCCTACCCCTTCTCCTGGGGAGAGGTAGTGATGATCTTACTAGCGTTTTGACTCAGGCAGCGAGACTGGCGCACGGAGAGTCGCAGGTTGATGGGACATCTTAGTTGTCCGTTTAGCTATTTATTACATTTTGTAGTTATTGTAGAACTCCACATGTAGTCGATTATTTTCAGACTCTAGATTGGTATTTTATTTCATAGAGTTGGGAGCTATTGTAAGACTTTGTTTATTTGACTTATTGTATTTGAGATTTAGTTCAGACTCAGAGCTATATCTATTTCTTTCCAGTTAGGCTCATTATTAATATTTCTTGTGCTTCTTCTGTGTATATTCGGTGTTCTATTTCTAGTTTTTCCTAACTGTACCTTCATCTATTTATTGTTTCCACTAGAGAGATAACGATTGAGATGGTGAAACATGTCGTAGCATGGTTTGGTGCCTGGTAGGTTTGATAATCCGGGTTTCACCTGGGACTGCAGCCTTGTGTGAACCCTGGGGCGTCACAAATGATGATTCTGCAAGTTTATAGGAACTAAAATTTATTATTATTTCTTTTTTACCTTTCAATTTATTTTTTATGATTGGATTAATAATTGCTTAATTTTTGCAAAATCAAATAATCATTGAGTACAAAGTGATGATGCAATACTAAATGAATCTCGACAAGAAGGTATATTTTTTATTAATTACAAGAAGGTATATTTTTATCAATTTATTTTTTAACTATATCTTGATTCTAACATATGATATGATGTATGCAACTTATAATCCTCATAAGAAGAAAATTCTATCACGTGGTAATAATATGTGTCTAAAGTTGAATAATTTGCCACAGGGGGGGTGAAAAGATCATTACGTTTTATCGGAATAGAGCTATTGAACCAGAATTTTCATGATATCTTAGCATTATTATTCGTGATAGAAATATTTACTCAGTAGCTGTTGAGAATTGGGCCAAAATACCACAAAAAAATAAAGATCATATGTGGGTATCCATTATTGTACTTTGAAAATTAATTTTTTTCAATTGGTCTTTAATTCATATAAATTAAATTCTAATTCAAAATTGATGTTGGATAAATTTGATGCTGAGGACATGGGGCAAAAGCGAGATTCAGTAATGAGATACTTGTATGATCTGTGGAATAAGTGGCATGGTGATATGCACAAGAAATATGTTAAAAAAATTCATTGCAAGTTGCACTTAGAAATAAACCTGTTGGAGTAAGTGTTGATGACTAGGATTGGTTAGTTAAGGAACATTATTTTTCTTTAAAATTTTAGGTATTGATATCCTAATTTATTTATTGTGTTCCATGTATATTGCTGGATTATTAAAATTCTCTTTTAATCTTGATGTGTAGAAAGCAAGCCAACAAAATAAACTTAACAGAGCTAAAAGAAAGATGCTCCACCACACGGGCAGTAAACCCTTTAGACAAATTGATGGGAACTTGTATACATTCAAAACTAATTTCCTATTTATTTAAAACTACTTTGTTTTTTAGTGTGATGTTGTGCTCATTTTTATTAAATATTTTTTATAAGGGTGCAAGTCAGGAAATCCATTTGACTTATGTTTCATGAAACCCGAAAGAAAACTAATGAAGCATTAGATATCGGGGATCAAGATAAATTTGTAAGTAGAATATATATTTAAGTTTGATATTGACGTATTATATAGTACTAACATATGAATTTAATTTTTATAGGATGAAACCATTCAAGTCAAACAAGCAAACCCTTCACTTTCAGACAGTGAGATAATTAAGAAAATTTTGGGTAAGCAATCTCATGGCCACATCACTGTATTTGGTGGCGGGACTACTTTGAGAGATTTGAGAGTATTGATCCCTAGTCGGTCTAATCTGAAAGCACGAGTTATAGAAGAAAAGAGAAAGAACCAGATGCTTCAACAATGCTTAGATGAGTAGGAGCAACAACAACATCAATATTAACAAAGGATGTCTGACTTAGAGTCACAAGTGAAAGCTATGCATGAACTTTTTTTAGGCAACAATCTAATACTTCATGACTTCTCAAACTCGAGAACATGTGCAGTGTTGGCCTTCTTATTTTGATGATGATTTACAAACAATTACATCTAATATTGTTTGTCTAGTGTTTGTATTTTATATTTATTCTAGGCAAACAATATGTTAGAGGATGGATGGAATTAAGCTTCAACGGTCATATCCAATGGAGGTTGGCATAATAGTGGTTGAAGCCTT
>BQKN01000713.1:128617-168614 GCA_022839385.1 Asparagus kiusianus | reverse complement strand
ATATATATATATATATATATATATATATATATATATATACACACACACACACACACACACACACACACACACACACACACACACACACACACACACACACACTTTAATTGTGGTTTCTATGTATATAATATATATAGTTATATATATACATATATGTTTTGGTTTGATAGTTTTCAAGTTTTAATATGAAACAATTGAATACAATTGAAAATACATTTCTTGTTTCATACTTATATGCATATATATGATTTCATCAATATCAATTTTATTTAGTTCAATGAAATCATATTTATTGTTTTTGAAAATATTATAAAATATGTAATTTTGTAAAAGTATTATATTCTCAGATTTTGGACTTAACAATAATCATGTGTTTATATTTTCATGTTTTAGACTATTTTGTAAAATGATGATATTTCTCATTTGGGAGGTTCTTTTTAAAAACCAATTTTTGTAGCATGTTTATTATCACGTTTACAATCATTTCCCAAAGTTTTATATTTTCTGATTTTATTTTATATTTTAAAAAAGGTTTGAAAATTAGATTTCTGTTTAAAACAGGCAGTGTGCATGTCTTGAGTCGACTCATGAACAGTGTTGAGTCGACTCATAAACTATTGTGTAGTTTTTATTTTTTTCTGACGAGTCAACTCACAACTTCATGAGTTAATCCATCAGGTTAAGTCGACTCATGACTGTCATAAGTCGACTCATGACTGTCATAAGTCGACTCACAAACTGTGCTGGAAAGTATGTTCTATTTCTGCTGAGTCGACCCATGACTTCATGAGTCGACCCATGCATGATGAGTCGATTCATGAATTTTATGAGTCGACCCATAAGTTGATTTTTAGCCTGTAACGGCTACTTATGTGTTGACTCATGAACAGTACCAAGTCGACTCATAACATTGTAACGGCTATATTTACAGACTGTACTGTTTTGGGTTTTTGGTCTTTTTACCTTGTTTTCTCTTGGCTTTGGGGTTCTTATAAATACCCCCACATATCCTCAGTTCTAAAAAATGAAGAGAATGTTTTAAAAATAATGTTTAACAAGGGTTTAAGTTTGGTTTAGTTTTGGTTTTTGGTTTGTGAAGAAGTTTTCACAAGTGGAGGAGATCATCTTCATTTGAGCTTCAATCTCCATCTCTCCATCTTGTTGTCTCAGAGAAGAATTTTTAAACTCAATACTAGCTTTGCTTTAATTATTTGTTATTTATCATTTTCATTAAGCTAGGGTTTACATTGAGTTTATAATTGATTTTCTCATTGCTTACACACACAACCATTGAGCTTATTGTATTTGCATACATTGTATAATTAGGTTGTAGGGAGTTGTAACAATTAAGAGTGAGCTTAATCAAGTTCTCATCTATTATAGCGAACAAATTTGTATTTGTGAGCCTTAATTGTGTAGATCACTTTGTAATACACTTGTACACCGAGAGGAGTGTGTAGTGAGAGACGGGGTCGTCCCAAGATGAGTACAGTAGGTGGTAATGCCTAGAGGTAAGTTATAATTCCTAACACTTGAGGGAGACATGGACTGGAGACTAACTCTTAAGAGGGTGTAAAGTGGAATTGTAAGAGTGTGAGATTGTAGAGTTTTCGGTTAGCTAGAAAACCGTCTTGTGAGGTGTAAACGTTTTTTGGGTAAGCGTAGAAAACCTGGTGTGAAAGTGGATTTTTCCCCGGGAGTGGGAAGCGGAGACGTAGGACGGAATGTCCGAACTCCGTGATCATCTTTGTATGTTTGTGATTGCATTGGCGTACTTATTCTTGTATTCATATCCTATATCGCCTTTGTGTATTGCTCTTCATTTTGCCCTATCACATTTGTAGTTTTTTTATTTTACCCTTGTGTTGTTTATATATCCTTGTATATATTTTACCATATAGGATATATCTCTTTGTTCATATTGTATATTCTTGCTGATAATATGTTGTGTATCTATCTTGTAAGAATAATTTACTAATAAGTTTTAATTGGCATAAAAATGGATTAGATTAGCATAAGACCCTAATCACCCCCCCTCTAGGGTCTAA
Organism: Asparagus kiusianus; assembly: GCA_022839385.1. Taxonomy (NCBI): domain Eukaryota; kingdom Viridiplantae; phylum Streptophyta; class Magnoliopsida; order Asparagales; family Asparagaceae; genus Asparagus; species Asparagus kiusianus. The sequence continues at coordinate 166,566 of BQKN01000713.1, read as the reverse complement.
CATACAGGACTAGGTAATTATTTTTGTAAAATCCATTATATACTTTTATGATTGATAACTTGCACTAGAGAAAATATTATTTTTTATTAATAAGATAATATTTGCTTAATTGATATTTCTTAATTATGTGATTTTTTTATTTTTCAGGTGATCTAAGATTAGGAGTGGGGGTAGATCGAGTCTTCTTTTTGAAAATGATTAGAGATGAAAAGATGTGTCTTTCCCAGACTTTTATTTTAATTTGCTTTAGATAGTTTTATGTATTTTTCTTTTGGGATATTAACTCTTGTTATTAGTATTGAATATTTGAGGATGTTGGAATTTTGTTTATTGATATTATTAATGAATGGAGTTTTTGTTTTTCCTTTTATTAGTTATTATGTATTTTTAATATATTTGTGGTGTAAATCTCAGTGTCATGTTGAGAATAACATGAAGGTTTTCTATAATAGTTGCCTATGAATGGAAAAATTATCATTAATGTATATTAGAAATTTGTAGTCTACAATGATGGTTTTATAAATTGTATTTAGTACATCAACAAGGGGAAAGCATCATCGTTGATGGATTACTAATTATCCACCATGAGGACTTCTATGACGGTATCCAACAGTCATTAATTGGTCTTCAACAATGGGGATGTCACCCGTTATTACATAATAATAACGGGAGTATGAAACCATCATTACACAACAACAATGGGAATGAAAAACTATCATTTTATAGCAACGATGTGAAAAAATCCCCATCACTGATGGCAACGACCATGATAATTATTGTTGCAGATATGAATGATGACAATATGTTCCATCGTTGGAGGCTCTATAACGACAGGTATTATAACCTTCGTGACACTTTAGCGAAGAAGACTTCAACAAAAGGGTGACGAAGGAATTTTTTCCCGTGTTGGTACACAATAATGAAGGTTTTCAGCTCTTTAACGAAGAGAAATCCCTTCGTTAAAGTCATAATTTCTTGTAGTGTTAAATAAATTAGAAAAAGTACATAATTGAGATCCTCCTATATATTGTAACTTTAGCGACAAGTCCATTGATACATTTCATATACAATTTAGTTGAAGGAGAAGTTTAATCCAATCAATTCCTACCATTTTTGCTTGACCTTATTGTGCAATTTACGCTTGTACATCGACTATCAGCTTGTATGTACATTATCGTCGCATATTAGTAAATAAGAGAAGTTTAGTGTGAAAATCAAAATAAGGCTATAAATACCAGTTGGATGTGAACATTGTTCATATTCTAGATCATATTGTAGAGTTGTGAGATAACAAGTGAGGTAAAGATGGCAGAGTAACTCTTCAATTTTCTACTATTTAACCAACATGAGCAAGAAAATGGTGGTGGGAGGTTCAGGTTGAAGAGGAGACAACCAAACCTCCTATACTTGAGTCAGTCCAGAGGCGTGGCAAGGCGCTAGCCGAAGAAGAGACAACCTAGCCTCTACCAGAATGGGAGTCGGTTGAGGAAGCTTTAGCTCCAAGGATCAACTTTGAGTAGCCTTTCCCCATCGTGTCGATGAGCTTGACCTGAACGTGTGGGAGATACTGAAGGAAATGCCAATCAGCTTGTCCAGAGATGACCCACAATATGATAGGGAGCCATCCATGGACCACCAATATATGACCAAGCGATCTCTCGATGTGAGGAGCTCAGTCTTGGAGTCTCGGATGGTCTAGGCACGAGCCTTGGAGCAGTTCTATTTCTCGTAGGATGAGGAAATTCTCTTAGGGATGCCCCCTATCAGTCTTCATCAAGCCCTTAAGAGCTATCTACTGAGAGGTGCTCTGATTGAGTAGGAGCTATTCTCCAGGCTTTAGCTCACGCGAACCTCCTTGATAATTTCAAGATATGCTAGAGGCTAACAGGGTAGCTCGGGAGGAGGCTGAGAAAAAGGCTGTTGTTATGGAGGTCGAGCTGGCCGCCTGAAAGCGAAGTGATGACAAGTGGCGTTGGGAGCTGGAGACTCAGTAGAAAATGATTGAGGGGCTCTAAGCGCATCGCAGCAAGTAGTCGGCTATGATTGTTAAGCTTAAGGAGGAAGCTAGACACCTCTAGCATGACATCCTTGAGTAGGACGATAGAGTTATGTATCTACTTGAAGAGGTCAAGGTCGAGAATCGTGAGAGGCTTAATGCTTAGGAATATGCTTAGTCAGATCGCCTGGCTGCCCAATGATTGAAGGTCGAGCTAGAGGAGTAGTAGTAGGCTAACAAGGAGCTTAGGAAGGAGAGCATCCAGGTTGCTCTCCAGACCGAGCAACAGTGGCAGTCATCACTCACTGAGGTCTAGTCTTTGCAAACTTGCCTCATTTTTCTAGAGTCTAAGGCCTATTAGGGGGAAGTTATGGAGAAATATCGAGATAGCCAGGTAGAAGTGGCTCTGCTTGCAAAGCCGGCTTCGATTTCTTGCTAGGGCAGATTCCTCTCGAGTCCCAACCCGGTTAAAACCATCTCCATTAACCCTCCCGGTCGCTAATTGCCTCAACATTTTGAAGGAGATAGAGATGAAAGGAGTTGGGCTACAGCTAGATGTCGAGAATGGGGACGAGGGTGGTGAGAAGTCAGCAGAAGGGTCTGAAGTGGGTAGCTGGGCTAGCCGACTGGAGGGTAATCAAGGCGAAGAGGATACCCCTCCTCCTTAGCTAACTCCTACTCCTTAGCCTAGTTCCGTGCTTCCCAATCCTACTTTGGATCTAAGTCGAGCTCCATGAGAGTTTCATGTATCTATTCTTTTTGTTTTGTCGATGTAGATATCGATGTGAATATTTTTTGATATATGAATAAAAAGTCAAATTTTTGCCTTTTTCTTGATTTTTGTATCTTTCTTTCTTGCATTTGTCTTATGCTTTGTTTGAGTCCATATTTGTTATAAGGTCGAGGCAGCCTAGTTGTTACATCAAATGGGGTGACTTGACTTCATGCCTTGTTTATTGAATATGATCAGAAAGTTCTAAAATACGTTCCTTGGGCTTATGAACGTTCTAAGGCCTTGCTACAAACATGTTAGGTACAAATGTTTTCCTTTATCAAATTAGTAATTTTAGGTACAAATATTTGCCTTTATTAATTTAATCACGTACCTTTGAGTATCCATCAGTGTTTTGGGTTAAGATTACTTGGATTCATGCTTCGGATTTACTCACAGTGACACCAAGGTCATAGGGTACGTGCCTTAGATTTAGGAAGATGCTAAGGTCTTTCAGCCGACGTAGGTCAAGTTGATATGACCTAGTTTTACTCATGAGTCAAAGCCAACCAAGTCGATGCGTGCCTTGAATTTACCCCAAGTGGGTACCGAGGGCTTTTGTCGATGATGCATCTTGCTCTTACCCTAAGTAAGTGCTAGGGTTTTTTGACTCAAAGCCGGCTAAGTTGAGGCGTGCCTTGGTTTTACCCCGAGAGGGTACCAAGGGCTTTTATCAATGACGCACCTTGGTCTTACCCTGAGTAGGTGCCAAGGTCTTTTGAGTCTAAGCTGACCGAGTCAAGGCATGCCTTAGTTTTACCCTGAGAGGGTACCAAGGAATTTTGTTAATGACGCACCTTGGTCTTACCATGAGTAGGTACCAAGATCTTTTGAGTCGAAGCCGATCGAGTCGAGGCATGCCTTGGTTTTACCCCCAAAGGGTATTAAGGGATTTTAGCGATGACGCACCTTGGTCTTACCTTGAGTAAATGCCAAGGTCTTTTGAGTCAAATTTGATTGAGTCAAGGCGTACCCTGGTTTTACCCCGAGAGGGTACTAAGGGCTTTTGTCAATGATGTGCCATGGTCTTACCCTAAGTAAATGTCAAGGTCTTTTGAGTTAATGCTAAGGTCTTTAGCTGAGGTAGGTTGGCTTCTTAGCAATCTCCTTCCTTCGATCCCTCTTGTCAACTCTGTTTGGTATGGGGTCGTTTCTGGAGGGACCCTTTGTTGCTTCCTCCCTTGGTGAGGGGTTGGCCCCTACCATTAACTCGATCATTGGTGATGTCGTTGCTATTGTTGTTGCTGCTGCCGCCACTGCTTTAGTTACCCTGGCCATCTTCTTGTAGGGCTTGGACATCTTCCACATCCATATATCTATGCACCTTGGCCATCAACTGCTAATAGGTGGTGACGCGCTTCTTAATGAGCGCATCAGCCAACTCCTTGCTCTCCAATCCGGCCATGACAATAGACATGGCGACCATGCTGCCAGGGTCATTAACATCTAGTCTCTTGGTCTAGAATCTCTTAAAGTAATCCCTGAGATTTTCTTAGAGTTTTTGTCTCATCAAGAGCAAGACATATGGAGGCAGTTTTGTCTTACTATTGGCCGTGAAGTGATGTACAAACTTTTGGCTGAGCTGGTCAAAGTTGTTAATGGACTTCCCCATTACCACCTGCCCCCCTCGCGGGATGAGTGGGAAATGTTTTGTCAAGAACGACGATCTCAACGGGCTCAAACAGGGGAGCATTTGTAGCGGGAGGATGATGGCCGACCTCCTCAACTGGGACTGGAGCAGTTGCTTTTGCTCCTCCTTTTGACCCAGCCTGAGCTAGCTTAGCACCTCCGCAAGGACCTTAGCCACTTACTTTCTGTAGCCTCCTTCACTTCTTCTCCAACCTTTCGACCTAAGAAGTTATACTCGGCATCGCTAGCCGAGCTACCATTTCGGCAACGTTTGTCGTCTCCACCTCGGCTTCCTCAGGGGCCAACTCATCCCTTAAGAACTTTTGGGGCCTAATTGTTAACCCCGACTATGCCTCATCTGACTCTTTAAGAGGGAATGTAAAGACTGTGTTTAATGTAAAATGGATCTCAAAATTTTGTATTAATTAAATTGTTCATTATAAATCAAAATCGACTTTACACAAAAGCGAAGAGAGTTAATTTGATCTCTTCTTGTTTAACGTGGGTTCTTTGGTAGTGATAGGATGCTTCCATTGAATGCTTGCGTCAAGATTGCTTCCCTTGGATGATTTGATTGAGATTACATATGAACTTTAGCGCGTGGTAGAAGTTCCGTTGATTGAGTTCGAATACCTGAGCTTGAAATCAAGACCGAATGCTCAAAACAGACAAAGGTTGGTTCTTTTATCACCTAAAAGACCGATTGCCAAAGAGATTCAGATCCCAAAAAACTAAAATGCAAGAATTTACAAAGAGCCGAGAGTTAGATCTTCTAATCAATGCTAAGAGCCGAAAATCCAAGATTTTTAATATCAAAATCTCCTCTCTTCTCTACAGCCGTCAAAGGCTATTTATAGCTAAGAGGGATCATAACCGACCCCTTGAATCGTGGGAAGTGGGCATAACCACTCCCACTCCCACAATTCAAGTAAGTGGTTTTAACCATTCAGGCAAGCTTGTGAGCTAGTTAAACGCTCAGGCGAGCTAGCAGATGAGCTAGGTGAGCTTGCAAGCTAGTTAAACACTCAGGCAAGCTAACAGACGAGCTAGGCGAGCTTGTAAGCTTGGTTCGTACAGGCGAACCTCGGCAAGCGAGCTTGACTTGGCCTGTTTGATGCAGGCGAACAAGCCAAATGGGCTTTGTCCTTGTGAGCTTTAAATGCTCAGGCGGAGTCGCGCAGGCGAACTCCTGATTTTTTGATTAAAGGTAATTTTATTTGCCTATAAAACCCCCTTCAAAGTTTTCAGATCTGAATCAAGTTGCAAGGGGTCTAGAATAATTTGAATGAAAAATGATCATTGTTCCTTCGTTTAGGCGAAGTCAGGCACCTTTCTAGCAAACTCGATCAATTTGGTTAAAATGAGCTCTTTGGGCGAGCTCAATGAACTTAGGCGAGCTAAGTGTTTAGATGAACTTAACCTCGTAGGCAAGCTTGGGTATGCAGGCGAGCTCTAAGCAATTGTAGGTGAGATAGACAACTGGAGGTGAAGTTCGAACAGTTGTAGGCGAATTGTACAACAACAGGCGAAATGCAGGCGAGTCGAATGCTCGCCAACTAAGGTAGTGATGGCGTGTCAGATTACATTAAATGCGATCTAACTGGCATCCTCATTTTCACATGTTCAATCTGGACCGTCACATCATTTGGATCTCGAATCTCCACCGTTGTTTTAACAAGAACTCACGATCGTTAATCTCAAAAAATTAAATCTCGACCGCTGGTTTGAATTCAAAATGTTTCGTCGCCTGAACGATAGATTTGAACCGTAAGACCTGAGAGCTAATCACAATTGTTCATTTCAAACAGTCGAATCTGAACAGTTTTATTCAACTTGAACTGTCGCTTCGGTTGAGATATCAATTCTCAATTTTGATTCGTTGCCTATAAATAGGCTTCGTCGTCTTCATTGAGGAGTTTCTGCACACTTGGAAAATTTTTATTCTAAGTTCTTTAAGAGCAAAAGAGCTCAGTTTTGTTCACTTTGTCAGTGACTTTGAGATGGCACCAAGAACTAAAGCACTTGCGTCAAAGGGAAAGAGAAAAGACACCGCTTTCGCTGCCTCTGGCGTTGCCCCTGCCGCCTTTGGCATGACCCTTTCACCTTCAGGTAGGTTTTAGGATTTATAGACTAATCTGAGAAGATGAACAAGTGTTGTTCATTCTTCTGGTGAGCTTTGTCAATTTTGGCGAAGTTCTGTTATTCACACGAGCTTTGCTTAGTCAGGCGAGCTCTGCTTGTCATGTGAGCTTCGTTCTGTCAGGCGAGCTCCGCTTGTCAGGCAAGCTTTTCTTGTCAGGTAAGCTTTATTAGCTCGCAAGCATAATGGAGCTCGCCTGCACGGCATAGCTTGCCTGTCTTAAGGACTTAGTAAAATTTTTGATTTTGTATCAAAAATTTCTACCTTTGTTTTCTCTTATTTTACAGTTGCCTATTCTGGCGAAGCTCTTCCGAGAGTTAGTGTTATTAGCCACACCAGTGGTGTGGGCATATATACTCTTGTTAGGTTTCCCATCCTCGAACCTGTACCTGTTTTCTCCGTTGACAGCCCTACGGAGTTAGAACGGAGAGTGCCCGAGGGACATTACCTGACTCTACGAGAACTTATTATTGACGCGGCGATGACTAATTCCCAATGTCGGGAGATGAAAAAGTCTGACTTCCTCTTTGGTGATGCAGTAGATGATCCTACAAATTTGCTACTTGGCGAGAGCAGATGGCTCCGTATAGTGCACAACGTTCGCTATTTAATCCCAGGCATGACGAGGGGATTCTCAATGGTCAAGCTGCGATCACTCTCTGTACCAAGAGTGATGAATTGGGACCTGACTCTGAGTCAAGATGGAGTCACATATGGGATCTTCACAGGTTCAACACCTGGGTTTGGAATCGACAAGTCCAGCAATTGCATCACCACCTTACATCCTGGCTTGGTACAAAGTGACATGCCGATGGGAGAGACGGCAGTGGTGGCGGAGACTTTCCATCATTGCTTTTTAAATGCTGGGGGAAATTTCCTCCTAAAGACATCAGAGCCCCTGGGTAGATATACTCCACACCCAGCAATAGCTTTTGGTGGTTCAGGATCACGGGGTTTATATTAGAGGAGAACTTTGATATGTAGGGTACAGAACTGTACTCTACCATCAGGGCCACATAATTTGGCCTCAAGATCAACGCACCACATATTCAGAGAATAATGGAGCTCTACTGCCCTGAAAGCGGTACATTCTTCACCCCAAAATAGGGAGTTTGGCTTTGCACTTCATGAGATGTATGAAGTGTCGGGATTGCAAATGGGGGAGTTTTCATACGAAGAGTACGTCCCCAGACAGTGAGAGATCTAATATCTCTCCGATAAGCTACCTTAAGTGGTTGAGACTCTTTAGGAGTTACTCTGACACTACTACATCTGACTGCATACCATTGGAGCGGAGGATCACAAAGGCAAGAAGAAGAGGATCCTGGGTATCAGCCATAAAAATTAGGCTGATTACATGTTCTAGAACACGGATGATAAGAAGATGCCCATCTTACCGTTGAATACTTGCAATCAGGTTGAAGTGAAATAGGGAATTTTCGGGGGTAAAGTTTTGGAAAACCTTGAATATGATGAAGGGGGTTTCAAGGTAGGGACGACCATTCAATCGTTCCACCACCAGGCCAAGACCCTGATATCAACTAAGGCCCTGCTTGCCGGGTACTTAATATTATAGCTAAAAAGATGTGTGGTTCCCACACATTCTTTCGAGGCAATCCTAGTAGAAGCCATCTATCCCATGGTTCATTTGGCTTATGGGTGATCTTATGCATTGGTGCCAGCCATGGTAGCATGCATTAAAAGCGGGCTCCGTACGTTGACGACACAATTTTGCAAAGTATTGTATGTCGAAGAGGAGGGAGGAGAAGAAGTACCCAAAACTACTAATCTCATGTTAGCCTGCCATACACATATCTGATGGCATGGTTTGTACAGTACTATGAGTGCTTAATGAGTGAACCGGCTGCATGTTAGGAAGGGAAGCTGATTCCTTTTGTTCAAAGGCTGGAGAAGTCATCGTGGAAGTATAAACAAATCATGGAGATGAGGAAAGCTTTGTCTTTCTTTAGTAATTATAACTTCTACCAGTGTTTCCTATACTTCTCCGACGGAGGATATGGTGAATCTCTCTGGGACGTGCTAATGGGGGACAACTATACTGCCTTTTCCTTAGGTGGCTTTCGCTGGTTGGTCAACATTAGGCCAGGCTACCACGTCTTCCAGACGGGCTCAGTCTACCACATGGAGCCCTATCTCCCTTGTCGATTTGACCGTCAGTTAAGGTATGATCAATTGTATGTGGGGAATTGTATGAAGGAGGTTTGATTGATGGAGTGCAGGGCTGCTTTTGGACTCAAGCGGGGTGTACCAGTGCACATTTCACATTGCTGCTCAAGGACCACTCACTCTGTCATACACTGACATATTCCAAGTGGTATTGGAGTGCGAGTGTGACTCCCGAAGGGTTCAATCCTTATGAGTCTTGTTTGATGGCGTAGAGGCGTCGATTAGATGAACATCCCCGTGTGTTAAGGCGGGTAAAGAATTGGCAAGTTGAGGAGTCCAAAGAGGCTCCTCATGAAGAAATTAGGAATTATGAGGGGATATATGATTTCCCAGGAGTGGAATTTCAAACTCAGCATGCTCCTTCCCAACTCGATTCCACTGGAGAAGAGGAAGTGGCCGAGGAGTTAGCCCGAGTATGTACACTCCTGGAGCAAGTTAGGGACGCAATCGCTGGGAAAATGTAGATGCTTGTTTACACTCCTAATCTCCTAATTCTACCAAAACACCAATGGGAGGTAGAGACTAGATCTTCTGATGAGAAGGTGAACAAGAAATCCCGCCACGATGTGGTGGCGACATTGATGCTCATCAACGATCCTCAAGGCGCTCAACCGGTCATTTCAGAAGGTATTCATTCTTTTACTCCTCTTTTAATTATTAAGTTGAACATGACGGCCTCATGTTTGTTTCAACTTAATGTAGGAACGATGGTTGCAGCTATCACTGTCTCTTCTGGAGGGGAAGAGAAGGTTGATTACTCTGGCGATAGAGACGCCGTTGTAGATGACATCTTTAGAGATTATGATGAAGGCGAGTCCACTTCTCATCATTCTCTTGAAGCCAAATCTCATGTTAGGGACTCGGGTGCCTTAAGTCCTCCTCATGAATAGGTCTTGGAGTCTACAACTTTTGTTCTAGGTATTTTGAAAATTAACCCCTAACTTTACGAAAGTTGTTTTAGTATATAAGCTAATGCCTTTTTTGTTAATTTTTATCACAGTCGATGTGACTCCTAAGGCTATCGATAAATGGACCAGTCTGTTGGTGTCCTTGCATGCGGGAGTGTTAACCTTGTCTCGACCGCATGCCACTCAACAAGTAGACCCACCTATCAAGGCTCCGACTCAGGCTAAAGAGATGCTGATTCAAGAAGAAGCGCCAATTCATGAAGAGAAGACACCAATTCAAAAAGAGGCATCACTTCAGAAAGAGGAGGCCCCGATTTCGTTGATGATCATTGTGACTTCAATTCCAACAATAACTATCGAACCGGTTGCCGACGTTACAGCCTCCTCTTCAAACAAGAGCTCAATGATAATGGTAGAGCCCTCAATCTCAACTGTATCCACTATAACTCTCGTGATCGTGGCCACTAGTGCTCCAGTTCAAGCTCTGACATCGATTGTAGATGAAGCTCTCTTCTCCCCAACAGCTTGCATGCGAAAAAGAGTTATGGATCGAACAATTGAGAACTTTTGATTTTTTCTCCACGATAGCATTAAAATGGAGTTGGATAAAAAGTGCTCTTTTGAGGAATTTAAACCAGTCTTGCAAGTGTATCAAGACACCTTAACCAAGTTGGTTAGCACTGATGCAGCTTCTCCATACCAAACGCGTTTGTGGCTGGTGGAGAAAGACGTCCAAGAGTTGCTCGCTCTCCATTCTAATAGCTCAAATATCATCAGCCTTGCTTTTGAAAAGGTTCAATCAGCTCTGAAAGAGTGAGAATGCCTTTTAGAAGAGGCTATGGCTGAGGAAACCTGATTAAAGGGGGAGGTGGAGCAGGCTACTGCACAGGGCAAGAAAATTGATAAAGAATGCCGGAAGGCCAACTTCCTCTTAGCAGATATGGCTCAATCCATATCTAAAGCAAAGCAGATCATAGCTGAGACACCAGCATTCTAGGTTGCTAAGGAGCAGGCTCACGAGCAAGTGCTTAGTGGAGTTGGAGGAGCTCGAAACTCAACAACAACTAGTTATCGGTGAACTTGAAGAGAAGGAGAGAGCTCTGAAGGCAGTGGGGACCTAGTCAGCTGATACCGTCTCACTCACTGATGAGAATATCCACTGATAAATCATTAACGAAGTCGAGAGGGAGCACACCAAGGCTATTCAAGATATCAAATCCCGATTGAGAAATTTTTAATTTTGTTTTGAATGAATTTTGTAATGAAAATTTCTCATCACGAATGAAATTAGTTTTTATCAAATTCTTGTTTCTAATATCTTGTGCTATTTTGCTTTGATTTCTCTGTTGACTAATGCTTAGGATTTTTAGAAAACCCTCGGCTATTAACAAATTTGATTTTATCTTTACCAATTACCATTTGAATTAGGCTAGCCATACCATTTCCCTCAGTATGATGAGTTGTTGAGAAGTTTCTTTTAGACTTAACGCTAAAATTTCTTCTCTACCCTTAGGCATTCAAGGTGTGGGGTTATATAATTACAATAGTTAAGTCATAAGTAGGTTAGGCCACATCGTTTGGTGTAACGACTTAACCCATGAATGAGTGATCAGTTATACAAATGACCGGGAGAGTAAAGTGGTATTGTTAGTAAGATAACGATTCAAGAATTGAACAACAACTCATCACTTGGTAGGTCACTATTCGGGAATAAGGGGGTCGATAAGGCACATCACTCGGTAGTCCTTTATCATTGAACAATGTCATTTATAGGAATGACGGTGTGGTCATAATCAAGTCGTTCAGGGATGTAGGAGTATAACGACTATGATTGGAATAGTGGTAGATTGCATGGTAGGCCACTATCATCGATCGTTCTAAAATGATAGGATGTTCGGAATGGATCTGATAGGAAATCATCAAGTAGTAGATTACTTTCCTGATCAAATGACAAGTGGGAGCTCATCGCATGGTAAGTCGTTACTTGTCGGACTTGACTACCAGAGGTAATCATGAATGTGATAGTTTTTGTGAGAACCCTGTAAGCGCCTAAAAATGCCTATATATGCCCGTACATAGCTTGAGACAAAGAGAAGATAATGAATGTCATCATTCGAGTTAAACGGGATCATCCAAAGCCATAAAGAAGTTAATGAGCGCACGAAGCAAGTCAGTGAAGCGTACAAGTCGACTAGACGATAAGATACGCAAAACGACAAAAAATACAAGTCTAGAAGGTAAAAAATAGTTAAGTCTTGAACTGTCCCGCCCCCACGAGGGACACCAATTGGTGTCCCGCGTCCGCGTGAGACACCAGGACCTGCCCCACACCTAACTGCCTGAAAACGTGTATTTTGATGGTTTCTTCGAGATTTCTTTGTTACTAAGCTTCCCAACTGACCTGATATCATATCCAAGAGTGGTTAGGCTGTTGCCAACTGAAGATATAACCAAATCATTCATTCTTATCCAAATATCCTACGTCTGAAGCCCTATAAATACAAGCCTAGGGCCTTCTTTCACAGCGGGCGAATTTTAATCAAAGAAGGCGAGGTGCTGCTGGTTTTGTGAGTAAATTCCATGAAGTTTTAGAGAGAGCTAACAGATCTTGGTGAATTCTGACATAAAGAAGGAGCAATTCAAAGGATCTGAAGCCCCGTCCACCCTTTCCTTAAGATCAGGCTTGGACTTGATCTCGAGAAGAGTTATAATCTCGCTTGGTCGAGGTTATCACTTTTTTTCTTGTTTCCTTTGTGAAACAATGAACTTCTAGCCTTCCGATCAAATGTATCCGATCCGTAGTGATCCATGGATAAACCCTGGCATATGCAAAGATCCTACGCAAACAGAGACTAATAAATAGGACCTGTGTGTTGTTTGACAAAGTTGTAATCTTTATTTTTTTATTGTGTAAGGAGATCTTATAAAAATATCAACTTTTCTATTTTATTGTACTTGTAATCGATAAACGATTATAATAGGTCTAATGATAATGAAAAAAGTAACTTTTGCACCAAACACGCTGGCGATCAAAGTGGAAGGCAACAGCCTCTCTGTCGAGGCTGTAGTGTCGCAACTTTGGATTCGGATCTCCGTTAATGAAGAGCTTGAGTATGAGTTCGACCAATAGAAGTTCAAGGAGTATCTGTCATCCTCCTCCTTCAGATACTCCTCCCCTTGTAAGCGCAGGAAGATTAATGTCCTCGTTGCCGCTGTAGTAGCATCTCGCAACACCCCTCCGGCATCCAATGAAGTCGGAGTTGCAGATATGAACTCCTCCTCAATTAAGGACTTGAGTAGTGAAGGCGCTCCAACCCTATCAAAGAGAGCATGCCAAAAGCAATGCCAACGCCTCACGCGCTAGCATGCCAAGGATTTGGAGCCGATAAACAGGATTCGTTATGAGTCAGATCTAAAATTCAAGAACCGCTAAGTACCTTAATAGCGGGTAAATAGCCCCTCCTCCAAACCAGCAACGATTGAATGGATCCAAGTCCAAAGGACCCGTTCAACCCTTGAGGAGTGCATCCAAAAGCATCGCACAATCCTTGCGCATGTGCGGATTCTTGTGCAGAAGGCCCGAGAGTTGCAGAAGAAAGAAGTCGCCAAGGAGCCATCAAAACCCCACAAAATTTGGATTCCAAAGTCCGAAACTATGTGAAAATTAAGTCAGGATACAATAGGAAATTCCTATAACCGAGACAGCCTGAGTTGTCTCATACCTAGCCGAGACAGCATGAGTTGTCTCACCCCTGGCCGAGACAGCCTGATCTATCTTTCACCTGGCCGAGACAGCCAAAGCTATCTTGCACCAGGCCGAGACAGCCAAAGCTGTCTTACACCTGGCCGAGACACCAATTGTTATCTCGCACCTGGCTGAGACACTAGTGGCTATCTCGCCCAAAAAGCCAGCTCTGCGACTACTTTCGTGTCTCTGACAGCTCCCGTTCCAGTTCCGATGGATCCAGTACCTCCGGTGAAGCCTCATGACAGCATGGATCCCTCCCGATCCAAAATAATGATGGCAAATCATCTTGGCCCTTTACACGAGGATCGAGGCAAAGCTTAGGTTAAACAATGCTTGGGTCTAATGAATGAACCCTAAGCAACTCGTCAAGCTGGGGGTCGTACACACCCTCGCAACAAGTCAGAGCCTTCTCATAATGGGAAAACTCCTATAACCAACCCTCGAATTGTGAGTCATTGTCCAAGAGCCCGTTAAGGTCCTACGTATACGAAAGCGTGGTTCTAAATGTGTGACTCTTGAAGATGCCAACAAGACATTAAATCCCCAAAAGGAAATGTTTTCATCTGATGACGACAACGTTATACATGGGAAGTTATACCAACACACGATAGGTTGCTCTGGTAATCATGCTGATGGCTTGTACTATTAGGCTGGGTGTACGAACAGATCTTGAAAGAGAGATACCCAGGAGATGGACTTTCATTGTCCATATGCCAAACTTATTAGGATAGTATTATCAGTGTGTAGCTACCCTAAGGCCACTTTACAGAGAGTCTCGGTATTCCAAAGGCTTTCCTTTGAAGTGTCGAAAACCAAGCCAAGGCACTTTCTTAAGAAACGATCAGCCATTCAAGATGACGAACTTCCAGAAGTCATAATTAACATGACTGATAAGGGAAAGTCAACTCGACCTTCTAATTCTGACTCCCTCATATCATATCATCTAACTCGACAACAAGCAGGGACTACTAGACGCATGGACTATCAGAGGATGAATAGAGGATAATCCTCGGATGATAAAGCATCAGATGCCTACTCTATAGTCACTTCTAACAATACGGTATCCAGCCCAAGACAATCCCACGAGGTATTTATGATCAATACTGAGCAAATGGCCAAAATTTTTGAGGATGCTATAGCCAAGTAGAAAGAAGCATTCAAAATTAAAATGGAAATGACTATACAGCAGATGAGGGAAATGTATGACCAACAAATTTAGGCTTTGTCTAATCAGATTGGCGAATCCAGTTATCACAATAATGCCTGCAGGGCAGGTGGTGATTCTGACATGGACGAACACCTCGATATAGATAACCCTCCCATTAACCAAAACAATGGGCGTAGCCCCACTAAAAATAATGATGCTAGGGGTGGTCCCACCGATGATGATAATGCCGGGGGTGGCCATGATGTTCCTCCTCGAAATTGGCCAAGAAAGGATACGAGCGAGGATGAGAAGAAGAAGGACCTCAAGGGCAAAATCAATGCCTTGATGTCCGTTCAGAAGATGAAGAAGACCAGCATTCTATGTCCTTATCTAAGAGAGTGGGAGTCAATCCTGTATCCGACAAAGTTCAACCTAATCAACTTCATGTTATTCGATAGGAAGGGTTCCCCCACTCAACACTTGATTTATTTCAAGTCCTACTTAGGAGTGATCTCTGGTAATGAGCCTTTGATGGTCTGGTCATTCGTTGGCACTCTTCGCGGGCCTACCTACGATTGGTATCACTGTCTCAAGCCTGGAAGCATCAATAGCTGGGATGATATGAAAAGCTTATTCCTCTTTAATTTCTTTGATGATGACACCAAGGAATCAATTAGGATGCTCTTTGAGGAGAAACAAGAAGACGAAGAGATAGTCGACGATTTTGTCAAGCGCTTCCGAAATAAGGCGATGAATTGCCAAGATCCGGTCACAGAGGACTTCATCCTCCAAACCTACTCATAACAACCTATCCATTGATATCTTAAAAGTTATGGGAGTAGCACCATCCAAGACTTGGAAAGAGTTAAAGGTGTGTAGAGAATAAGCCGAACACTTCCTCAGAAGGAAGAAAGTTGAGAGAAGCCAACCGACATCTAACCCTTCAAACTCGAACTTTGCTTCTCATGGTAAGGGGAAGGCACTTGCAATAGCTATTCATGTTAATCAGACATTACAACAGCAACCCCAGAGATAGCGAAAGACTTCGGACCCGAGACTCCAAAAAGAGTACTCCTTCAAGGACAAAGACGTTGTGGCGATTTTTGAATCCCTTCTTGAAAATAACAAGATCAAGCTACTAAGTATTACAAATCAGGAGGAAGCTAACAACACTTCAGATCCAAAATATTATGTGTACCATAGGAGGATCCTTCATCCACCACGGCTTGCTTCACTCTCAAGAACAACATTCAAGACTTGGTTGACGCCGGTCTCATAACACCGAAATAAGCAGAATGAGAACGATAGACTCCGACAAGTATAAGAGTATAAACTACTTCTCCCATGACTCCGAAGAGTATACGAGTATAAATTGCTTCTCAATCCACCGATTAGTATAAGAGGTTAAACTGCTTCTCTGTAATACACCAATAGGTATATGAGTCTAAATTGTTTCCTACCCTTGACGGGATGTTCCTAGAAATTTTTTTTAAGGATGACCCGATCATGCAACTGAGTTCAATGTTAGGCTCTGTTTTGCAAAGAAACTCGGGGTGGATAATTCATATAACGGGAAGTTCCCGGAAGAATGCTA
The DNA here is from genome assembly GCA_022839385.1 of Asparagus kiusianus. NCBI lineage: Eukaryota > Viridiplantae > Streptophyta > Magnoliopsida > Asparagales > Asparagaceae > Asparagus > Asparagus kiusianus. The sequence goes on along the minus strand of BQKN01000713.1, from coordinate 150,445 downwards.
TATGTTGTATTCTTAGGGATAACCCGGTCACTATAAAAAAGTGATGAATAAAAAAATCCCACTTGGACTCTGAATGCTTCTAAGAGTGAAACGCATCCAATTACCGGGATCAATTTCACCAACTTCCAAGCACTCTTTTGTTGAGACAAGATTTGATCACTTTGTTGGATCAATCTTCCCTCACAAAAAACTCCCACTGGTGTTTGATGATTCACAATCTTCTACCATAAAATCCCTCATTGATCAAATTAATTGACAGTGGGTCCACTAAAATTCTTTCTGGTTTAATCCACTCAAACTTTCGCTATGTCTGTGTACTCAACACTCCCATTGTTAGAGTCCAGATATAACGCTCGGAATTTTAGTCTGCTAATCTTTGACAATTATCAAACTCCTTCGTGTTAAGTCCTTATCACTTGATACTAAGAATCCTACTGAGTGATTTGTATAAGTCAACACTTCCACTATGATTTGTACTCCCACTCCTACTGTTTATCTTGGTCAAACCTTTCTACCATTAGGACCATAACCAAAATCTCCTCTCGATTCCTTCTATGAACGAGAGGTCTACTTTCACATCAAGAGATCAAACCTTCCTATGGTTAGGGTCGTCTAAAACCTCCCACTTGGTGAAACCTTCCTACAGTTAGAACCACAACCAAAATCTCCTCTCGATTCGATCATCTCAAACCTCCCACTTGGTCAAACCTTCCTATAGTTAGGACCAGAACCAAAATCTCCTCTTGATTCCTTTCATGAACGAAGCGATCAAACATTCCTACAGTTAGGGTCATCTAAAACCTCCCACTTGGTCAAACCTTCCTACAGTTAGGACTGTTTTGTGGGAAAATTCGAAGAAGACAATTGAGAATTGAATTTGTTTTATTCTCTCTAACAAACTTAGAACAATAATTAATTACAATTCTCTCGATACAATTCCTCTCTAACAGACTTAGAAAAAGAAAGTATAAATCTTCCCTATCAATTTCCTGATTTACAAAAGAGAGAAGGGTCGATGAAGATCCTCTCTATTTTCTAAAACTAGGTTCTTCACGGTAGCGATGAGATGCCTCCCTTAAAGCTTGTGTCCAGTTTACTTCTCATTGATGATCCGACATTTCACCTCGCTGGATTGAAGTTGATAAAACTTGTGTGGTAAGTTTAAAAATAACTCTTAATGAGTTTAAGAACTCTGTGTGAGATTAAACTCTGTAACAGAGTTGATTTGAACCGAAATTTGGGTAATAAGCCAAGTATCAAAGCTCCTTGATCTCGGTTGCTAAAGAACGATCCAAGCTCTTTGATGATCTCTAGATCCAAAAATGCTCAATGATCCAAAAAAGATCCGAACTAAGCTGATCTTTCAGCTATTTATAGGCGATTAGGGGGTATAACCGTCCCTAAAATCGCTCCTTTGTGGGGCTTATGAGAGGTAACCGCCCCTTACTTCTCTCCTGAGTGGAGTTGTGATCTCCTCATATTGTGGAAAATAGTTTTGAAGCCGTTCAGCTCGTGTTTGAATGAGTCAAACGCAAGAATTGCGTTCTGGCTTGAATTCTGCGTTCAAACGTAGCATTTGGAAGCTCTAAAGTAGCATCTGGAAGCTCGGACCGTAGTGTCTGGAAGCTATGTTTGTAGTGATTTTGAAGCTGCATTGGCAGCTTGGAATCTACGTTTGGCAACGCTTGGAAGCTGCGTTGGTAGCTGAATCTGAGCTGCGTCTGTAGCGTTTGGAGGTTGTGTTTGCGGCCGAACATGGGCTGCATTGATAGCTGGTTCTGAGCTGCGTTTGTAGTGTTTGGAGCTAAATGTGAGCCGTGTTTGCGGTCAGGTTTGAGCTATGATTACATTGCTTTGACTCTGGAACGAGGCCACTTGCGTTTTGATTTGGAAAGACCACCAATTTACAGTCTCTTTTGCTAGAGCATTACAAAGATTGTTATCTTGTAACATTTATCTTGGCTCCTTGAAAATATGAGAGTTGTCAGATTGTAACTCCCGATATTGATTGTGAAGGCTGCTGAATTAGAGACTTCATCGGTTGTTGGGAAGGTTGTCAGATTGTAACCTTCATCGATTTACATGAAAGTTTTCAAATTGTAGCCTTCTAAAAACCGTCAAATTGTAACTTCCATCCTCGGTGTTTGATAGGAATCAGCTATCTGCAGTAATTTTTTGATAGCCTACAGAATCATGTCCAAAGTTTTCGAAAGTTTGCGGTTGACTGGGATGAATTTTTGAAATACTTTGGATCTCAACTCCGATCTTGGAGCTATTGACTCCTTGTCATAAAGGAGTTGTTCTCTACACCCGCTTCGAAGGCATCTTAGTTGAAGAGATTTTCCATGTAGGACCTGTGTGAGAATGAACTTCAAACAAAAACTGTATATATGGTACATGCTACTCATGAGCAGAAGCTCTCAAACGTCACATCGTGGCTCACATACATTTAGCTGATGGGCTTGCAAATATTCATTGGATTTTTAGCAAACCCTCAGCCATTAATGAATTTGATAAACCTTTACCGACTACCATTTGAGTCAGGCTAGTATGTGGATTGTCTATGTCTGTTCTACATGTAATGTTGTGCTAAAAGAATGAACTCTCTTAGACTTAGTGCTATGATGCCGAATACATAGACTTGGTCAATTTTACGGAATGGACTACCCGACAACACGTGTTAGGTATAGACTTATCTCTAATTAGGGATCGAGATAAAGTCCCCCATGCATGTAAGGCATGGATTTCGACGTTATTAATAACAACCCACCACGATGTTGAATACGTGAGCTTTTGTCCTTTTCACGGGAATAGACTACCCGACAATGCGTGTTAGGCGTAGACTTATCTCTAATTAGAGATCGAGATAACGTTCCCGAGACGTGGATTATGGTGTCTTTTTTATGGTAAAAGACTAACCGGTAATGCGTGTTAGGTGTAGGCTTATCTCTAATCAGGGATAGAGATAAAGTCCTCCATGAGTGTAAGGTATAGATTTTGGCATTATTAATAACAACCTACCACGATGTTGAATACGTAGGCTTTTGTCCTTTTTACGAGGAAGGACTAATCAACAATGCGTGTTAGGCATAGACTTATCTCTAATTAAGGATCGAGATAAAGTCCTCCATACGTGTAAGGCATGAATTCTAGTGTTATTAATAACACCCTACTACGATATTGAATACGTAGGCTTTATCGCTTCTTGTGTTATGTTTTCACTTAAAACACTAAAAAAAAGTTGAAAGTGCCATATGTGTAGTATTAACTTGGCATTAATTTTCACTTACAGTAAAATTCAGGAAATTTCTTCATTATCACTAGGATTATTTCAAAAAAGCTTTAATCCGCTGGGGATTTTAAAATAAAAACTTTTTATTCTTGTTGAAAGGTGTGATATTAACGTGCTAAGAATTTGTTACGATCGGAGCAACTTTGAGGACCTATCTCTCGATTGGAGAGAGTCAATAAGTTGATTTTGTCAGAAGTATGATATTAACATGACAAGAATGATTGTGAGAGGTGTGATATTAACATGATAAGAATTTGTTATGATCGGGGCAACTTTGAGGACCTATCACTCTATTGGAGAGAGTTGATAAGTTGATTGTCAGAGGTATGATATTAACGTGATAGGAATTTATACTTGTGATTTGAACAAGATTTTAAAGACTTAGCGTCTTGCTGAGAAAGATTACGATTTGAGTAATTTTGAGGACCTATCATCCTATTGATAATGATTGATAAGTTGATTGTCAGAGGTGTATTGTTAATGTGCCAAATTAGGAGTGATGCAAACTGAATTCATACTCCGTAGGTATGATGATCGTCAGAAGTATAATGTTAACTCGACGATATGAAAAATTTGTTACTGTTAATCCAGTGGATTTCAAGTAACCAACCCCCAGTCTTGATTAAGACTTAGCAGGGGAAGAATTTTGCAGTTGACAGAAGTATTCTATTAAACATGACAACTTAGAAAATTTATTACTCATAATCCAGTGGACCACAAATAAACCAACCCCCAGTCTTGAACAAGTGCAGGGAAAAAAGGATAGACATGATACATTGCCTAGTGGGTCATTATCTGACGAGTTTGACTATCAGTGATAACTATTAACGTGATAGTTTGGTGGACCCGCCATCCTATTGAAGAGGATTAGTGGGGGAATTTGGAGAAAATAGACTATCAAAGGTATATTGTTAACTTGATAGTTTGGTGAACCCGCCATCCTAGTGAAGAGGGTTAGTGGGGAATTTAGGAGAAATGGACTATCAGAGGTATATTGTTAACTTGATAGTTTGGTGGACCCGCCATCCTATTAAAGAGGATTGGCTTCAGTGGACGTAGTATCTTCCCCTTTTGATTGAGAAGATTGTGCTTGGTTCCATTGCTCAGGTTGATTTTGCTTACTTTATTCTTTAGCTTTGACCCTGGCAATGATTTTTTTAAGCTTGTTCACATTAAGAGATTAATTGTCTCTAGGAACGGTATTCTACAACCCTTATTTGTGCTAGAAGGTCGGTCTGTAAGTTGTGTAGATAGATCTCCACTAAAGTAGATTGTGTCATACCTGACGAACATCGAAGAGCTATGTTTAAGAACCTATTGACGAAGGCTTTGACTGGCACCCTCTTCTTCTGCTTAGTGGTGAGAAGGGTATGGATGGAGACTTTTCTGTCCTCTTTAAAGAATCTTGATAGGAAGAGCCTCTTTAGATCCGCCCACTTTTGGATACATCCAGCAGGCAGTTTCTTGAACCATACAAAGGTAACTCCCTTGAGGGTGCTAATGAACAATCGAGTCTGTATGACATTGTTTGATATTACATTCCCAGTCCGTGATTTGAAATGATAGATATGTTGATTCAGTGATCCCGTGCCGTCAAAGGTTTGTAGCATGGATCTTAAACTTTAGAGGATAAATGGTTGTATCCCATTTGGCAGGATAGGGCCTAGTAACTCCCTCATCTTGGATCTTACTTCTGTTAGCAATGGCATTAAGGTGGGCTTCTAATTCTTTTATTTTGGCAGACTAAAGATTTTGCTCATTCTTAGTCTCTCTTCCTTCATCAAATGAAGATTCTAGGTTATGATCTTCTTAGTCAGAAGTAGCACAATCAACCACTTTTCCCTTCCCTTTTCTTATGTGAGATCGGGATGAAGAAGTTCTTCCTCTTCGGGAAGATTCTTACCTTGGCGGTGAATTTATCTTCTGAGATTTGGTCCTATCTACAACGTATAGAGTGATCACGATTCAGAGTTCATTGATGGTCTGATGCTGTGCTTTGATCATGGCTTACTGCTCACCAATTCTCCTTGCCAGATCTTCGGGGTTTCCCATCATAAGAGCAGAGCTCTCATGTTCTGTAAAAGAACTGGAGGATTGAGATTCCGTGATAGCTGAATGCTCACCATCAGAAGTAGTTCCTCTAGCCAATCTTCGATAATCGATAGGAGGTATGACTCCCCTTCGAGTTTGGGTATGTTGGTTGATTCCCTCAAACTCAATCAGGATCTCTTTGAAGTTTGGAGACCGACTCGTCTCTGACTCATCAGAACAAGGGATTGATGATTTCCCTCTACCGATCATGTTGGAAGTAACTCTAATGTATTCATCCTCTGAATTCTTCTTCCTATTCGAACGTCGTTGTTGGTTGGGTAAAGCAACGTTCGTTAATTGGTCGAACATCAATGGTTTGGCCGCATATAAGCAGCATTAACATCCCGAGAGCATCGTAAGAATCTGTCGTTCACATTGGAATGAACGAATGACTTGTTGCATCGGTCTTTCTCTTGATATGAATACTCTCAAATCTATTGTAAAGACTTGGGAAGAATTACTCACTGATCGTAAGGTTTGAATTGGGACCCCCTGCCTATGATTGGACAGGATCGGCTCTTGGTGAACATGGATCTGGTTGAGATACCTTGAATCCATGGACTTCTTATATCCGTCCCTCAATCTAGTGTGTTTTTGTTCTGAAACGCACTCGTGAAAGTTGCATTTTGGTTCTGGAACGCACTGTTAAGAGCTATGTTTTGATTGTACAACGTGCTACTGAGGGCTGCATTCGGTCTTATTCACACATAGCCTATGTTTGGGCACATAGACGCGAGGGTTGCATTTATGCTCACAAACACGAAGCTCGTGTTGACCTGAGGATCGGCATTCTCGGAGATGTGCTCATTGTAGGGATCTCCTCCTTCGTCGATCAGCATTCTTCTTAGCCTGCTTCAACGCCTTTGTAGCAACGTCACTATCTGTGTTGATCAGGTTTGTTGCCTCAATAGACCTCTTGTGACCCGTCACCCATTGATTTGGCGTAGATATAGATTCCTCAACTCGATTGACGAGTTTGGCATAAGTTGAGCTTACTCGATCGGAGGAGGGGCTGTCGGAGCAATCTGGTTCAAAGGAGAGGTCTTCCTTGGGTAATTCGGATGTAATTAGAGTAGTTGGAGCTTTAGTCTCTTTAGAGACTTTGTGGATCTTGCGCATAGCCTTGGGGGTAAGGGGTCCAAAGAAAGGAACTTCCTCATACTTAGCTTGATTAAACTCTACCACAAGACTTTTGACCATTATTCTAGCAAGGTTGACGTCGGATTGTACCACCACTTCTTCGACAGTGAAGCTAATCCCCAGCGGAGTCACCATCTTTTGTTTGGTGGGAAAATACCATCTTTTGTTTGGTGGGAAAATTTGAAAAAAACAATTAAGAATTGAATTTGTTTTATTCTCTCTAACAAACTTAGAAAAAGAATTAATTACAATTCTTTCGATACAATTCCTCTCTATTAGACTTAGAAAAAGAAATTATAAATCTTCTCGATCGGTTTCCCCATTTACAAAAGAGAGAAGGGTCGATGGAGACCACCCCTTTGTTTAAAACTAGGTTTTTTATGGTAGCGATGAGATGCCTCCCTCGAATCTCATGTTGAGTTTGCTTCTCGTTGACGATCCGACATTTAAAAATAACTCTTAATGAGTTTAAGAACTCTGTGCGAGTTTAAACTCTATAACAGAGTTTATTTGAACCAAAATTTGGTTAATAAGTCAAGTATCAAAGCTCCTTGATCTCGGTTGTTGAAGAACGCTCCAAGCTCTTCACTGATCTCTATATCCAAAAATACTCAATGATCCAAAAAAGATCCGAATTAAGCTGATCTTTTAGCTATATATAGGTAATTAGGGGGGTATAACCACCCCTAAAATTGCTCCTTTGTGGGGTTTATGGGAGGTAACCGCCCCTTAAATCACTCCTGAGTGGAGTTGTGATCCCCTCAGATCGTAGAAAATGGTTTTGAAACCGTTCAGCGCTTGTTTGAATGAGTCAAACGCAAGAATTGTGTTCTGGCATGAATTTTGCATTCAAACACAGCATTTGGAAGCTCGAACGTAGCGTCTGGAAGCTCAGACGTAGTGTTTAGAAGCTGAGTTTGTAGCGGTTTGGAAGCTACATTGGCAACTTGAAATCTGCGTTTGGCAGCGCTTGGAAGCTGCGTTGGTAGCTGAATCTGAGCTGCGTCTATAGTGTTTGGAGGTTGTGTTTGCGGCCGAACATGGGCTACGTTGACAGCTAGTTCTAAGCTGCGTTTGCAACATTTAGAGCTGAATGTGAGCTGCATTTGCAGCCAGATTTGAGCTGCGTTTGCATTGTTTTGACTCTGGAATGAGACCACTTGTGTTTTAATTTGGAAAGACCGTCAATTTGTAGTCTCTTTCGCTAGAGCGTTGCAAAGATTATCATCTTGTAACCTTCGTCTTAGCTCCTTGAAAATATGAGAGTTGTCAGATTGTAACTCTCGATGTTGATTGTGAAGGTTGTTGAATTAGAGCTTTCATCGGTTGTTATGAAGGTTATCCGATTATAACCTTTATTGATCTACATAAAAGTTTTCAAATTATAGCCTTCTGGAAGCCATCAAATTATAACTTCCATCCTTGGGATTTGATGGGGATCAGCTATCTGTAGTAATTTTTAGATAGCCTACAAGGATCACAAACAAAGTCTCCTCTCGATTCCTTCCATGAACGAGAGGTCCACTTTCAGAACGAGCGATCAAACCTTCCTACAGTTAGGGTCATCTCAAACCACCCACTTGGTCAAACCTTCCTACAATTAGGACCACAACCAAAATCTCCTCTCGATTCCTTCCATGAACGAGAGGTCCACTTTTAGATCGAGCGATTAAGCCTTCCTACCAACTTGGTAAAATCTTCCTACTGTTAGGACCACAACCAAAATCTCCTCTCGATTCCTTCCATGAACGAGTGGTTAACTTTTAGATCAAGCAATCAAACCTTCCAACAGTTAGGGTCGTCTCAAACCTCCCACTTGGTCAAACCTTCCTACAGTTAGAGCTAAAACTGGGGTTCTCTCATGATAAATGAGAAATCCATCTTCATATTAGGTGATCAAACCTTCCGACACTTAGGGTTATCCGAATATTTTTTGATTCTCGAAGTGGAGTTCCCACTTTGAGTTTCTTTTGTAACTGGAGATAGAATATAAAATTCTTCCTTTTTAGTATCGGGTTTGTCTTTACCCCAAGAGAAGACACCACTTTTTTTAACTCCTAAAATCTGTGCTTCACACGCACGGGGAATTTTATCCCAAAGCTTAAGTAGGGATAAGTCAACGCCTAACACGCGTTGCCGGTTTAGTCTTTCGTCGAATGAAAAATACACCATAATCTAGGTCTAGAGAATTTTATCCCGAAATCTAAGTGGGGATAAGTCAGTGCTTAACACGTTTTACTGCTTAGTTCTTGATCATAAAAAGAACAAAAGCTCACATATTCAACATTGTGGTAGGTTATTATTAATAACACCATAATCCATACCTTACACGCGCGAAGAATTTTATTCCGAATCCTAAAAAGGGACAAGTCAACACCTAACACGTGTTGCCGGTTTAGTCTTTCACCAAATGAAAAATACCAGAATCTAAGTCTGGGGACTTTTATCCCGAATCCTAAGAACGGATAAGTCAGCGCCTAACACACGTTGCCGGATAGTCTATTCCCATGAGAAAGATGAAGTCTACGTATTCAATATCATAGCACTAAGAGAGTTAAGAGTTAACTCTCTTAGCATATCGTTACATGCAGAACGGACTTGAATAATCTGCATGCTAGCCCGACTCAAACAGTAGTCGGTAAAGGCACATCAAACCCGTTGAAGGCTAAGGATTTGCCAAAAATCCTAAAGTCTACGCCTGACATGCATTGCCGTTTAGTCTTTTTACGTGAGAAAGATGAAGTCAATGTATTCAATATAATAGCACTAAAAGAGTTAACTCTTTTAGCATAACATTACATGCAGAACGAACTTAAATAATTTGCATACTAGCCCGACTCAAATGGTAGTCGGTAAAGGCACATCAAATCCATTGATGGCTAAGGGTTTGCTAAAAATCCTATAAATATAAGAGTGATTGACGCACCAGCTCCATTAGTTAGTCTCGTGACTTGAGGACCCGACAACTTCAGGATAAGATCTATACATGCAGATGACTCAGCTTTAATAGTTGGTCTTGCAGCTTTAATATTTTGGACCGCCACGCGTTACAACGCTGGTCGAGCTTAAACTGTGTAGACTCCAGTAAACGTATGAGTATAAACTATGTTAACACCAGTCAACGCGTTACAGCAAAGGTTAATGCCGGTCAACGCGTTACAGTAAAGGTCGATGCCGGTTAACGCATCGATAATTTCACCAAAATAAGGCTAAGGAGAAGTTCCAAAGTCAAAGGATGATTCTAGGGAGTTCAATCACATTCAGATACCAACTCCTGACAAAGACAATCAGTTCAACATCAACTCAATGACAAGAGCTAAGTTTAAATACTTATAACCAACTTCAGTTCAAGATTTCGATAACGGTCAGACGATAAATACAGCGTCGGAAGAACTTTATCTATTCCACAAAATACTGAGTAGATTGAAGACTGAAGAAGTCAAGAATTGAAGTCATTCACAGGTCCTCCTACCTGATCTCCTCGATAAAATACTAAAGAGATTGAAAACAAGACCTGTCTTATCCAAAGCATTTTCAGACTCCTCTATAAAAAATGAGTCTGAAATACTTTGGAGAGGGTACCTATCTGTAGGTGTCTAAAAATACCTATAGGTGTACGCACACAGCTTGAGACAAAGAGAAGATGATGAATGTCATCATTCGAGTCAAATGGGATTATCCAAAGCCATAAAGAAGCTAAAAAGCATACGAAGCAAGTCAGCGAAGAGTACAAGTCGACTAGACGACAAGATACGCAAAACGGTAAAAAATACAAGTCCAGTAGGCCAAAAATGACTAAGTCCCGAACTATCCCGCGGTCGCGTGGGACACTATTAGGTGTCGCGCGGGATACCATTTGGTGTCCCGCAGAACCCGCACCCACGGGGAACACCGAAAACACGTATTTTGATGGTTTCTTTGGGATTTCTTCATTCCTAAGCTTCCCAACTGACCTGATATCATATCCAAGGGTGGTTAGGTTATTGTTAACTGAAAATATAGCCAAATCATTCATTCTTATTCAAATACCTTGCGCCCGAAGCCCTATAAATACAAGCTTAGGGCCTTCTTCCATGGCGAGGGAATTTTAATCAAAGAAGGCGAGGTGTTGCTGGTTTTATGAGTGCATTTCAGAAAATTTTAGAGAGAGCTAACAGATTTGGCGAATCCTGGCCTAAAGAAGGAGCAATTCGAATAATCTAAAGCCCCGTCCACCCTTTCCTTGATATCAGGCTTGGACTTGATCTGGAAAAGAATCATAATCTTGCTTGGTCGAGATTATCACTTATGTTCTTTTTTCCTTTGTGAAACAACAAACGTCTAGCCTTCCAATCAACCGGATCCGATCTGCGGTGGTCCACAGATAAACCCTGGTACATGCAAAGATCCCATGCAAACAAAGACTAATAAATAGGATCTGTGTGTTGTATGATAAAGTTATAATCTTTATTTTTCATTATGTAAGGAGATCTTATAAAAAGATCAACTTTTCTATTTTATTGAACTTGTAATCGATAAATGATTATAGCAGGTCCAATGATAATGAAAAAAGTAACTTTTATACCAAACAGACCCACCATCCTATTGAAGAGGATTAGTGAGAGATTGACTATCAGAGATAATTGTTAACGTGATAGGATTTTGTAGACCCGCCATCCTATTGAGAGGATTGGTGAGTGAATTGTGGAAGAGAACAGTTATCACAGATGATCGTTAATGTGATAACTTTTTGTGGGCTCACTACCCTATTAATGAGGGTTGGTGGGAGAAATTTAGAGGACAATAAGGGTTGTTTATCACCATAATTGGCTTTGTGGGAGTTGAAGGAAGGCTATGGGTAGTATTTCTTTAGAAATTTGCTGTTAATAGGCATCATGATCTTATCACCATTAGGTTTGACAAGCGATATGCTTCATTCGAATAGACCCTCTCTATTATGAATAGCCCTTCCCATTTGGGTTAGAATTTTCCTTTCTTTTTGGAATTGAGTACCATCGGTCGTCGAATAGCGAGGACCAACTCTCCTTCCTTGAAAGGTTTATGTTTGACTTTCTTGTCGAAATCCCTAGATATTTGGGCTTGATAGAACTCGATATGTTATTGAGCTTCAAGCCATTTTTTTATCTAACGCCTCCAGTTCTTCGAGATATCGTTGATGACTTTCTTCAGTGGTCATCCCCGTTGCAAGTATGATGTGTAGGGATAGGATCTGGATTTCTAGAGGTAGTATGGCCTCACAACCATATACCAATGAGTAAGGCGTGGTGCCAGTTGGGGTGCAGAATACCCATAAGCTTTTACCGAGCTTTTCATCCCAATCACGCTTGCTGCAGACTTTAGCTTTGTTAAGATCTTAACGATCATCTTGTTGAGAACTTTGGCTAGTCCATTTGCCGATAGATTGTAAGCAGTGGACACCAGGTTCTGTATTGTGAACTTATCATAGAATCGAGCGAATGCGTGACTAACGAATTGCGACCCGTTGTCATGAATGATACTTCTTGGGTTGTTGTATTTTTAGATGATGTGATGTTTTATAAATTTGATCACATTACTTGTTTTGACTTCTCTCAAGGGATCGGATTCGGCCTATTTAGAGAAGTAATCAGTTATCGCAAGGATGAAGCGATGACCTCTTGCTGATGTTTGCATTGAAAATCAGTTTCATTATAGAATCTATTATAATCATTTATTGATATAACAGAATCACAGGAGTGAGCTTTTTTATAAGACTTCTCTTTACAAAAGAAACAAAAAGAGGATTTCCTAGAAACACACACAGGGATTGTTATCAATCGCTACTTGCGTGAGATCTTTACCGGTGCCGGGGACGCGTTAGCTGGTGGATGACCGATTCACAGATTCGGATTGATCATGAAGAAAGCTCGATGTTCTTATTTCATTTTGGAAAAAGAGTAGAAGTAGATATCTCAGCAAGGTGAGATAAATACTCTTCCCGATATCAAATCAAGGTTTGAATACCGAGGAAACCGATGGCCTTTAGATCTTTCGAAAACTTCCTCTTTATGCATGAAGTTCGCCAAGATCTTCGCCTCTTTCTCTAAAACTCGTGGGTTTCTGCTCTCAAACTGTCAGCACTTCGCCAATTCATTAGTCGTCCGCACGTACGTCAGTACCCTCTACAAGCATATGAGGGGGATATTTATAGCCCTTGGATGTCATGTTTATGGATAAGAATTTATAACCAACCATCAATCTGGTGGATTTTCAGTCTATAACGACTTTTTTGTGTTTAAAGATGTTCCCAAGGTAGTTCTGGGGCCAGTGGACCACATGAGAATCGAGAAAATCATTGAAAAACACGTCATGGAGGTTCACTGTATGAGAGACACATTGGTGTGTCTCGACACTATGTGCAAGACATAATGAAGTGTATTGGATTTTGAGACACCTTAAGGTGTCTCGGAATTTGAGACAGTTCAGGCTGTCTCACTCGTTATGAGACAACCTCGTCGCTTGTTGTTGTCATTTTGCACGCTTCCTTTGCTTATTTTTGGCATCGGATGATCTTCCCTGACTTAAATGATGACGTTTTTTGTCTTCTTTTCGTTTTGAGCTGTGTTCGGAAACCTATAGGCAATTTTTGATGCATACAGATACTCCCTCCAAAGTTTTTAGCCTTCTCAGTATTTTATCAAGGAGTCTAGAATACTTTGGATAAGATAGGCCTTGTTTTCAATCTCTTCAGAATTTTATCGAGGAGATTGTGTGAACCGGACCCGTGAATGACTTTAGTTCTTTGACTTTTTCGGCTTTTAGTTTACTCGGTATTTAGTCGAGTATTCTAAAATACTTTCTGTGCTGTGTTTATCGCTTGACCATCATTGAAATATGGAACTAAAACTAACACGTTAATATTTGAACTAGCTCATGTTGTTGAGTCGACATTGAACTGATCATCTTCATCTAGAGTTTGTATCTGAATTGTGATTGAACTCCCAGGGTAATTTTGAAGTGGAATTGTCCTGAGCCTGATTTTCACGAAATTGTCGAATTGTTGACTGGTGTTGACCTCTGCTGTAACATAAACATAGTTTATACTCGTACGTAATTAGAGTCTACATAGTTTAAGCTTTTAAGGTGTTAGAGCATGGAGGTATAGTTTTTACTTATATACTCATTGGAGTTTGGGGATCAGTTTAACCTCATATACCCGTTAAAGGTTCAAGGAGAAGAAGTTTATACTCATATACTCATCGGAATGTGAATACATACCTCGAATACGTCAAAAACAGGCATAAATACACGCGAAAACTCCCATGGGACCTACCTTGTGCGTGAGACAGGCACACACGTCTCATACATATGCGAGACAGGATACCCCGTCTCACCATACGAGACACAGTTTAGTGTCTCGCCGAGGCAGTTTCAAGAAGGTCGGCATGGGGTTTTTTAAAACCCAACTTATTCCACGAATTTTTCTAAGTTCTTCTTCTTGAGTTCGAAAATCCTTCCTCTACAAGAATTTTGAATTCCATCTTCCTCCCTTCTTCTCCTTCTCTTTAAATCCGTCGGGTTTTGTGATCAAGAAGATTAGGGTTTCGACTGTTTTACTTAGGTTCGAACTTTCTCGTCGCAGCCCATCTTCTCCGAGCACATCTCTCCTATTATCCTACGTATGATATTGCTCTCATAACTCTAATTTCATTTACAATCAATCCTTGAGTCTTGATTTTTGGTTTTAGGGATGATTGAAACCCTAAGTTGGTCCCGAGGGTTTCGGTTTGGGGGCTCATCTTTGTCTCCCTGTTAACTACGTTTTGAACTTGGCAAGAACCGATACTTTCTTGAGGATTTTCGGGTTCTTCCTTGTACTTTCCTCCAAACCCTAGCTTCCCTTTTGAGGTACAACTTCTTTTCTTTGTGTAAAAGTTTCATTTTTTTCCTTGATCATGGCTGAAACTCAAACTTAGGGGTTTTGGTTTTGGGTGTCTCGCAGGTTTAATTTTAGTTTAACCGGAAAATCCTAAATTTTTCTATAGGATTTTGGCTAAACTTGCATTTACCTTCTATTGTGCAGTTATTTGTTTCAATCCTTGATAAAAACTAAGTTTGAAGTGTCTGGTCATGAGCTTTTAGGCTGATTCACCCTCCTGTGTTTGGAAATTTACCTAAAAACTCTTCTTTTTAGGTTGACAATGTCGCCGAAGAGGTCACGCATACCGAGGAGTTGATCAGCCTCTCAGTTGACTGAGAGAGAGGCTCCCGCAGCTTCATCTTTTGGAGGTAAGATTTTGCTGCTTTCGTTAATTCAGAAACTAATATTCTGAATATGTATCCTCATTTGTCCTTCGTGAGGAATTCGGGAGGATCCGGTATCCTCCTTTGCGGGGGTTGACCCTTAAAAGATGTGTTTTGCTTGGTCAAAACACATCTCAAGGCAAAGAGGTGATTTTACACTGTCTCGCTATCCGTACGGTAGGGTATATTGGCACGTTGTTTACACGACAATGTACATTATCCCTCGTGTGTGAAACAGTTGAAATCGTTTCGTAAATTATAAGGCAGTGACTCTATCTCACGGATTCGTAAGATGAGTTCGACTCCTTGTATTGCCTTAGAAATTTTCTTTTAATTGTGTTTAATAATTACACTTTTATTCATCGCAATCGATTTTTCGCCGATGGAGTACTCACCCCATGCGGTGAGTGGTCGAAGTGGCATCTCCTACGCCTCTTTTGACGAAATGACCATTGTCGATGGGGCCCCTCAATTCAATAAGGGTGGGCCTGTAGAAATCCCTAGGCTTGTTAAGGAGGGAGATCGATGAATCATACGATGTTTGATAATTGATGCACATCTGATGAGAGATCCAACCACAACTGAGTCATTGATGAAACCTGACTTCATGTTTGGCAACTCAGTCGAGGATCCAAGCATCCTGAATTGTAGCCTGGAACAGTGGCTGAATGAGTACGACGGCAGCCGCAGGTTTCTTACTCTAATTCCTCATCACTATGCTTTAACACACCAGAGTAACTTGGCGGTGGCACGGGAGATGGCCTAGCATCTGACTGAAGACTAGAAGAAAGAATATTGTGGGTTTAATACCCAAAGAAAGACTCCATGCTCCAGTGATAGGAACTATATACACGGGCTTCATCCCGACGTGCTGGGACAAGATGAAATTCTGCCGAACGAGCTACTGACTAGGGCTAACACAGTACAAAACCGCCTCACGAGGCTAGGACGGGAATTACCTGTCAAAGGTTTCAAGTGCTTCGGTTGGGTTCACTCCTCAGCTGACAAGTGGTGGACGAGGATGACAAGTTACGTCCTCAGTCGATGGGGCCCATAGTTGAGCGAGAGAGGGTTATAGCATTCCATCTGGGCTAGTATGTATGGCCACTCCATGAGCGCGAGCCATTTCTTCATGTTGCTGGTAATTTACAACTCAAATACCAATATGTTCTTGACGCAGAATGGAGAATTTGGGTTGGCGTTGCATGAGATGATGAAAGTCTTGGGGTTATCGATGAGCTATCTTCCATATCAGGAGTATTATCCAACCAACCGCCAAATAAGTCGGATGAGCTCCGCCAAACATGACACATTATGGGAGCTGACGTGTCACATTCAAACGGCCTTAGCTGGTGTTGATATCAAGGCTATGAAAAAGTTCCATCTGTTGGGTCCTTTTGTGTTGATGATGATTAACAAACAATTTACAACTAATGTTATTTATTTAGTATTTATGTTTTGTATTTATTCTAGGCAAATAATATGTTAGAGGATGAATGGAATCGAGTATTCACGATCATATCCAATGAAGGTTGGCAGAATTATGGAGTAAAGCAATACAATTCAAGTTTAAGATCCAAGTTCAAGCTTCATCCGCACAGCTTACCAAGTGAAGCTATATTGAAGACCTTCTAGCTTGGATAAATTAGTTTAGGTTTATATTATGTGTGTTGGTACTTTAAGCTCAATTATATACACACACAGTTTATTGGTTTCTTTATATATATATAGTTATATATATACTCAAGTTTTGGTTTTATGGTTTTCTAGTTTAAATATGAAACAAATACTTATTTATATACATACATACATGTTTCATAGTTACCATGTTTGGTTTTGATAAACAATGTGTTTTGCCACATATACATGAAAATGAACAACACATATACATATATATTTTTCATGATTATATGTGAAAATAGTGTATTCTAGTTAATAGACTTAACAATTATAATATATATCTTCTATTAAGTCTACAAAATCAGTTTATGAAGTTTTAAAACATGGTATAGTCAAAATGTCAAAACAAGTATGTTTACATTTTCATGTTTTGAACTATTTTGAGAAATGAAGAGATTTCTCATTTGGGAGGTGTTTTTGTAACATGTATAATATCATGTTTACAATCATTTCCTAATGTTTTATATTTTTTTATTTTATTTGCTATTTTTAAAAGAGATTTGAAAATTGGATTATCTATTTTATTCAGGCTGAGAGCTTCTTATCAGTCGACTGATGTGTCGACTGAAGTAATCTCTTGGAATAACAAAAAGTTTCTGTTTTGTTTTGGTCGACTGACCAGTCGACTAATGATGTCATCAGTCGACCGATTAAGTCATTAGTCGACCGACGAGCTAGATACTGACTCTAACGGTCAGCTCATCAATCCTGATCAGTCGACCGATGGCCCAACGGCTAGTTTTTTCTAGCTTTTCTATTTTTATCTTTTTGGTGGGTTTTGTTATTTTCTCTTGGCTTTGGGGTTTCCTATAAATACCCCCACATATCCTCAGTTCACAACTAAGAAGAGAAAAGTTTTAAAAGAGTTTTACAAGTTTGTTTAAGGGTTTAAGTTTTTGTTTAAGTGTTTTTAAAAGTTTGGTTTGTGAAGAAACTTTCACAAGAGCTTGAGGAGATCATCCATTGGTGTTTGAGCATTCAACTCTTTCCCCTCTATCTTGTTATCATAGAGAAGTTTTTTTAAACTCTATTTCTAGCTATTTATTTTTTTGTTCATAATTTCCATAAGCTATATTTAAATTGAGTTTAGTTTGATTTTGTTTTATCAAATCTCATTGTTCACACACCTACTTAAGCTTTTAGTATTTTCATACATAGTATAATTTAGGGTGTGAGAGATTGTAACCTTGAGTTGTACTTAATTAAGTTCTCACATTGTTTAGAGAACAATCATTTGTTGTGAGCTATTATTATAAGGTTCACTTTGTATTACACTAGTACACCAAGAGGAGTGTGTGGTGAGAGATGAGGTTATCACAAGAGGAGTGGGGTAGGTAGTAATGTTTAGAAAGAGGTTGTAATTCCTAACACTTGAGGGAGACACGGGTTAGAGACCAACACTTGAGGTGGTAGTTAGTGTAGTTACATTGTGAGAGATTGTAAAGTTTTCGGTGAACTAGAAAATCGAGTGTGAGGTATAAACGTTATTCGGGTGAGCGTAGAAAACCCGGTTGTGATAGTAGAGATCTCCTTGAGGTGAGGAGCGGAGACGTAGGTCGTGGGGACTAAACTCCGTAATCATATCATTTGTTTGCGTTTTTCATTGGCGTTCCTTTAAATTCATGCTTATCATTTATATCGCCTTTACAAATTGCTTGTTGTTTATATTGCCCTATCACTTTAGTAATTTGTTTACCCTTATGTTACTTATATATCCTTACACATATATTTGTAATATATCATTCTTGCTAGGATATATTTGTTAATTAGTTTTAATTAACATAAAATCAGATTAGATTAACAAAAACCCTATTCACCCCTCTCTAGGATTCTTTCCTAGTGGCATTAGGGTGTTTTCACCATCAGCTTAACTTGAAGCAGTTCGCGGACTATTTATTTAAGCACTTGGAAAATCATTCTGGTGAGGCGGTTTGTGAGTTAGCGCCTCTGACTCCCTCAGAGATCAATAAACTGATTAAAAAGATCGACACTCAATCTTACACTACCCTTGAAGCTGAGGGTAAATTCCTGAGAGGCACCAAGTTTGAGACATTCTTGCGGTATGCACAGAGGTAGATCAATCCAACGACCCTCTTAGCAGGATACTTAGCCATCTAGTTGAAGAAGTGTGTGGTGCCACACCAGCTATCTGATGCATTGCCCATCGAAGTCCTATTTCTGACCGTTGAGCTCGCGATTAGACGCGTTGGCTCTCTCTGCTCCTAGCCATAGTTGCTGTTATCCATAGTGAACTTCGTCACTTGGTCACCGGATTTACGCAAGAAGGAAGCAAGCCTTCAAGAGAGATCCCCACCGCCAAGATTGAACTGCCGTACACTTATCTGATGGCTTGGTTGGTTCTTCACTACCCAGACCTGATGTCGGTGCCCACCATCGTGGATCCGAATGTCCCTTTGTTGCAGACATTAGAACAAATGGAAGGTGTGCCAATGGCATGAGGTGAAGTGACAATTTCACATCCACAAGAGCTGAGAGTTCTTCAAATGCTTCCCACAATTTTTTGGCTGCTATGACGAGCTGTTAGCCGATGATAAAGATCTGTGGACGAGTCAAACTGTTCTTGATGTGGGTTGCTTCCAGTGGCTGATGAACATCTGACCCAGCTACCTTCTCTTCCGCATGAAGAACGACTGTAAGATCGAGCCTTACTTTCCCTACCAGTTCACCCATCAGTTTGGTTTTGACCAACTATATATCGGGAATCCGAAAAAGGCTCTGAAAGTTCACGGAGGCCTTATTGATGGGGCTCGCGCATGGTTCTGGAGCATTGCGGACTGTACCGGTGCCATATTTAGCTTTCCTGCTGTAGAGACTTGGCAACAATTGACCTTTCTCTGATGCAAGTGGTAGATCACCGCTAACACATCTGTAACAAAGAAAGATATCTTAAAGTTGGAGGCAGAGGTGGCGGTCAAACAGGCGGCTGATGTAGTTCGAGAGGCTGTGCTCTTAAGGAGGAAGGGAAAAGAGCCTACTAAACCACCTGGCAAAGGCAAATAGATGATCGAGGAGGAAGAGGAGATTCTCAAAAGTGAAGAGGAGGAGACTTTCAAAGAGGGTGCAGCCGGAGGTGAAGGCACAGGAGCAGAGGGTGACGAAGAGGAAATCAAGATAGGTCTGTCATCCTCTTTCTTCTTAGGATGGGTTATGGGTCTGCTGATTGCTCGTCGGACTCTTCAATTTGATTTTCCTAAGTCCCCAACAGTTCCAAAGAAGCCAAAGAAGAAGGTCTTATTTACTTACCCTAACAAAATGACGGATGACCTTCTAGGTGGGGTTGAAGAAGAAGAAGAAGAAGAAAGGGAATCTGCTGAAGCTGGTCTCGTGCACCAGAAGATGTCCTAACCCTCTGAAGCTTCTCGTAGGGTCGAATAATGTATGAAGTTCCGACAGGAACGAGGTGTTACTTCTGAGGAGGCCCGGTTGGTGAAGCGCAAGAAGCTCATGTAGCAGACTCGCACTCCGCTTCCTATGTCTGAAGAGGAGCTGGTCAGCGATGTCCCTGTTGAGAGAGAAGGTAATACTTGAATTTTGTATCACTTTTCATGCTTTGATTCACTAGTTTGCTTAATGTATATCCCTCGTTGTCCGTTTGCAAGGGGTCTTGAAGAGGGTGTAGTTCTCTACGATCATCCTTCTCCCGGCTTTAGTCACTCCAAACGACCAGGCTTCACAATGTACATCTTAGTCAGCTTTTCTAATGAAAATTTCATATTGATAGGTAAAAAGTGTGCTGATTTGTTAACCGGTCCACAATTACCCATATTGCATCATTCTTTCTCAAGGATTTCGAAAGGCCAGTGACAAAATCCATGGTGATCTTTTCCCATTTCCACATTGGTATATCTAAGCTATGAACTAATCCATAGTGGACTATTTGAGGGTTTGAAAAACATCAAGATCACATGTCAAATGAGAAATACTTTGCATATCAGAATTTGCAGATATTTCAAATGAAATTAACAAGGTAAAGCTTCTCATTTCTGTTAAAACAGTTTACGGATATTTACTTTTTCTTTTATTAGATACTAAGTCACGAAAAAATCTTTGAATCCGTTAAACTGTTGAAATACGTTCCAAATACTTAAACAAAATTTTTAGATAAAACAAAGTCCTCCAATATTTTTCTTTGAGAAGTAATTAGGCAAGCTAAATTGCATGAATTCTTACGGCTCAAGGCATCAGCAACAACATTTACCTTGCCAGGGTGATAATGGTTGGTCATATCATAATCTTTTAGAAGCTCCAACCATCTTCTTTGCCGTAAATTCAACTCCTTCTGGGTACCTTGTAGGGCACGCTATCATATAGTATATGCTCTAGATGAGTGTTAGCGTATGGATCAATTATGTGATATATATGTTTGTATACATACGTATATACATATATGCATATAAATATGTTATAATAAAGCCTTTTAGGTTTGTTAAGGAGTGGTTAGATGTTTATTTTATTTCACCTTGTCCTTTTTCTTTAGTGAGCTGATGGATGCTTCCCCTTTTTATAGGATGGCA
This sequence comes from Asparagus kiusianus, assembly GCA_022839385.1. Classification (NCBI taxonomy): domain Eukaryota; kingdom Viridiplantae; phylum Streptophyta; class Magnoliopsida; order Asparagales; family Asparagaceae; genus Asparagus; species Asparagus kiusianus. Next base: position 129,445 of record BQKN01000713.1, on the reverse strand, counting down.
GGAACCAATTCATCTTCCAGTTCGTCATCTACCATGTCAAGCCCTACGATTTCCGTAGATAGCTCCTGGGAACCCAGTTTAAGAGACTAGGGATAGACTTCCAATGAAACTGATCCGAACTTAATAATGGCTAGCCACATGACCCCAGACTCTAACAAATGCGTGAAGCTATTAGTGAGGAGTCTTTGAGCATTGAAGCTGGCATGGAGTAATGACTGTGAAATTTTGATATTAGTTAAAATTTTCTGGTGTTTTAACATATTTAATTATAATTTTAAAAGAGTATTTGCATTTTTCTTTATCTTTAGGAATTTTTATGATTTAAAAGTCTAAATTTTATATTTATTTAAATGATTTTAATATTTTTAAATATATTTCGTGCGATAAAATTTTTTGGAATTAATCTGTTGTGTTATCGGTACTATTACATATTATTTTAAATAATACATTGTATTATTGTTACTATTACGTATTATTTCGTGTATTTTGTTGAATTATTAATTTTGTATTATTTGTTTAAATTATTGTATTATTTTAATTATTGTATATCAGATGTCGTATTAGCATAACTGGTACGTTTTATCGTGTAGATAAATATTCCATAATTATTTAATTTTTAAAATAAGTAATTATATGTTTTATTAATTATTCTTGTTTAATTGTACAGTTTATAGTATTATTTCTGCAGTCGCGTATCAGCGGTTGTATTAATACAACTAGCATGTTTTTTTGTAGATAATTATTCCGTAATTAGTTTAATTTTTAAGACCCGTATTTATTTATTTTAATTATTTTTTTGTTTAAATACTAAACCCTAACCCTAATATT
>BQKN01000713.1:116755-128517 GCA_022839385.1 Asparagus kiusianus | reverse complement strand
ATATATATATATATATAACTCTTACCCTCCTTTTCTCTCTCGTTTTGAACTAGCCGCAACGCACACATCTTCTCTGTCTCTCTTCTCCTTGTACCTCGCCGTCGCCCCTGTTCACCGCTAGCGGCCGCTATCACAACCCCGCGGTCAGCCTCCGACGCCTCTCTCCCCGTCGGCCTCCCCTCTTCCCCCGTGACCTCCGCCCTCCTCTCTCCCCAGCCCACGTCGCACAGCGGCCCCCTCCCAGTCGCAGCAACTGCCTCTGCCGTCGCCTCCACCTCCTGTCCCAGTCCCATCTCTGGCCAACTCCACCTGTCAGCTCCGGCGCCGCCTCCGACCTCTCCACCACCTTCAACCGGCCAGTCCGTCGAGCCCTTAGTAGCTGAGCCCATCTTCATGACCTTTCCTCCATCGGATCCACTACCCATGCTACCGCCGCCTTCAAAGCCACGCCCACGCCCTGCCACTGCCCTTTGGCTACCGCCCGAGCCTAGGCTCCGACCAGCCAGCGCCATCAGAACCCCATGCTCCTTCTAACTCTGACGACACTAGATCCCGGCGCCCCAGATCCGAGCTCAACCGTGCCGACCTCCGACCGTCGCCACTGTGATCTCCTCTCTGCTCACCTCCCCTCTAGCCGCCGGCCATCTCACCGACGATGGCCTTACCTCTCCAAGTCGCAACCCGCATTCTCCATCTCCTTACTGTCTAGCCCTCTACCTATGCCGCAGCCCCTCGCCACACTCCATCGCACCCAGATCAGATCCGCACCGTCGGCAGCGTCGATTTGTTTGACGTACCGAGGCAAGATCTCGCCTCCCCATATGTTTTGTTTTATAATTATTATCAATTAAATGATTAGTTAGATATGTTAATGGTGATAATGTGCATATTGTGAATATTTGGCATGGAATGTTGATAAATAGTATTAGATAGTATTTTTGTAATAATAATGAGATATTTTGTTGTATTGATATCTAAGAATTTAACGAACTTGAAATGACAAGTTTAGGTGTTATCATTAGATTTTACGAAATATTATCGAAAAAGAAATAAATTAAAGGTTATTTATAAAATAGGGAAATGTTAATGTTCATGCAGAAAAGAATTAACAAAATTATATATACTATAAATATATTTTAAAAGATTATTTTAAAATAGTTATGATGAGAAATAATTTTAAAGAAATTATTTGGAAAAATAATATTTATTTTTTTGGAATTAATTATGATAATATAACTGATAGTCGTCGAGTGCGATATCTTATGTGCAAAACGACATCGATTTCCAGTTTTCTTTTACCCATTATTATGTTAGATATTAATTAATCACGGAAAACTTGCATGAGATGTTTGGACACCCCAGTAGTGAGATATTAATGAGATCTGCTTACGTGTGTATTTATGCTGTTGTAGACACTGTTCATGCATCCCGTATTAATTTGTAGTTATTATTTATGTCTTACGAACTTTGTTTTAATATATTCTACATGCCACGATGTTGTTGCATAGGAATAGTTTTATTATATATCCTTGCTGTTATTGAGAACCCTTAGTAGTTCATGACTTAGTAGCCTCGTGCGTGATGAACGGATCTAGTGACATGTGTGGGTGTGTTGACTGATTTAGGTGGTGAACCGGAGATATTGTGGACTTTGATTATTGACTTAGAAAATGTGAAGAGTTGGGGTAGGAAATTTGTTGGACTTCTTGTTTTGATGATGTTTAACAAACAATTTACATCTAATATTGTTTGTCTAGTGTTTGTATTTTGTTATTTATTATAGACAAACAATATGTTGGAGGATGGATGGAATAGAGCCTCAACGATCATATTCAATGGAGGTTGGCGGAATAGTAGAGTGAAGCCTTGCAATTCAAAGTTAAAGATCAAGTTCAAGCTTCATCCGCGAGATTACCAAGTCAAGCATATTGAAGACCAATCAAGCTTGGGTAAATTACTTTAGGGCTTATATTATGTGTGTTAATACTTCAAGCTCAATATCACACACACACACGTTTGGTTTGGTTTATCATCGTTTTGGATTTTAGACTTAACGATATTATTTTATATCTTTTATCAAGTTTATAAATCTATTGGAAAGTTTTCAAAACTTTGTTTAAACTCATTTTGTCAAGATCAAGCTTTTATAAGTCCATACTTATGTGATTTTGTAAAATAATAAGATTCCACAATTGGGAAATGCAAATTGAAAAATTCTTTTTTGTAATATGTTCAAAATCACATTTGCAAACATTTCCTAAAGTTTCACAAAGTTTGAAATTAATTTGTTACGTTTAATTGAATTTACAAAATCATGTTTTTCATTCGTGCATGTTCGTGCATGTTTTTACAAAATAGATAAGTTTTCACAAATAGGAAGTGATATTTAAGAAATTCTTTCTTTAAAATATTTATCTACATGTTTAGAAACGTTTATCAAAATTTTACCATTTTTGGAGTTGATTAACTGTGCCCAATTGATTTTACAAAATCATGTATGTCAGCAGATTTTCAGAAACTGTGTATATATGTTCAAATATTTATTTCTCTCAAATGAGAAATGCTTTTTCATAAATTCTTTCTCTAACATGTTCTCCTACATGTATAGAATCGTTTCTCAAAATTTCATAATTGTTGGAGTTGATTTACTATTTTTAATTTATTTTACAAAGTTAGATACGCAAATTTTCAGAATGCTAGAATTTGGGGTATTTTGGTCTTTTTAGCCTATAACGGCTAGTTTTTGATATTTTCAGTTTTTGGGGTTTTGTGGCTGGTTTAAGAGGCTATAAAAAGCCCTTAACTTTCATTGTTTCTTATGGATATTTAGGAGAGTTTTAAAAAGAGTTTTACAAGTTTGTTGAAGGGTTTTTAAGTTTGTTTCAATAGTTTGTTTGTAAAGAAAATTCCACAAGAGCTGAGGAGATCATCTATTGAAGTTTGAGCAATCAACTATTCTTCCTCCATCTCTTGTCATCTATTGAGAAGTTTTCTAAACTCTTTTTTAGCTTTACATTTGCTTAGTTATTTGATTATCATTCTTTAAAGCTAGTTTTTATATTGAGTTTAGATTTGATTATATTATCTTATTGTTACATACATCCACATTGAGCTTATTGTATTTTCATACATAGTATATTTGGGTTGGTGAGAGTTGTAACAATTGAGTGTGAGCTTTCATTGTGTTCTTATCTATATTAGAGAACAATCATTTGTTGTATTTATGCTTATTGTGACATACACTTTGTAATACACTTGTACGCCGAGCAGAGTGTGTGGTGAGAGTCGGAGATCGTCCTAAGAGGAGTGGCATCGGTTGACGGACCTAGAGGAGAGGTTGTAACGGAGCACTTGAGGGAAACACGGCTAGGTCCAACACTTGTAAGGATGTAGAGTGGGTTTACAAGAGTGTGAGTTGTAGAGTTTTCGATTAGCTAGAAAACCGAGTGTGTAGAAGTTTCGGCTCCCAAACCGGATTGTAATAGTGGATTTCTCCCCGGGAGTGGGGAGCGGAGACGTAGGACGGAAGGTCTGAACTCTGTGATCATTTGCTTGTGTTTGAGTTTGTCATTGGCGCATTTGCTTATGCATTTATCTTATATCGCCATTGCCTATTACTCTTGTATATTTTGCCCTATCATTATTATAGTTTGATTATATCACTATTGTATTAGTTTATATATCATTGCATATTTTTTTATCATATAGGATATATCTCATTGTTCCTATTACTTATCCTAGCTCACATATCATGTTGCATTTCATACTTACTAGGATAACTTATTAATAAGTTTTAATTGGCATAAAATCGGATTAGATTAGCATAAGATCCTAATCACCCCCCTCTAGGGTCTAACAATTGGTATCAGAGTTTGGTGCTCTTTGATTTAAGGTCTAATCACCTTAAGTTAAAGATCCAAGTTATCTCTTTGTGCTAATCTTGTTTTGATTATATTTGTATCTTGCTTGAATATTTTTACAAATTATGGATATGAATGATGCATCTTGTTTAGGCTATGATTCTAGTGTTGCTCCTAAATTCAATGTTTTCCCCTATGCTCAATGGTGCTTTAGATTCAAAATATTTGTTCAATCTAAAAATATCGATTTATGGAAAATCATTGATTTTGCTTATATTGTGCTCACGTTGGAGAAATCCAAGTGGAGCAAACATGATAAAAAGATGTTTATTATGAACAAGCTTATGTTAGAATTTTTATTAAATGCATTTGATTCATTTATGTCTAACAAGCTTGATTCTTTTGATAACGCTTATACATTATGAAAATTCATAGAAGCGCATCAAGGAGACTTGGAGGCTATCCGACAAGCTTTGGAGGATCCCGCTTCAAGTTCTAAAGGTGTATCATGCACACGGCCACTAGGCGATAGCCCTAGTGAGGTTTGCGAGTTCGAATCTATTAATGATTTACCTAATGATAAACTTGCTTGTGCTAGTGAAAGATTATTGCATGCCTACAAGAAATTACAAAATGATTTTATTAATTTAAAAAGCAAGCATGAGTATTTAAAATCCGATCATGAGTGGTTAGCATCTAAGTTTGAAACTATTTCTAATGAAAATGTGATCCTTAAAGAAAACAATAAAACATTAAAATTGGATCATGTTTCTTTAACTTTAAATGTTGTTAGTTTAACTCATGAAAGAGATAATGCCATGTTAGAAATAGAGAACATACAAAATGATATTGCTTCTTTTATAAATGACTATTTATGTTCTACTTCTAATAAAAATGCATATGTGCCTAAAAATAAAGATTTGAATCTTATGAATAAATGCATTTCATCTTTAGATTCAACTTTGAAAACATCCATTAATAATCATAAGAGGCTTATGGATATGTGTGCCAAGTCCAAGTCATCATCCACTCATTATGCACACATATAAAGCAAAGTTTACAAATGCTCTAATTGTGGCCGAAAAGGTCATTTATCAAAATTTTGCTATGATGCACACAAACATAAGAATGCTAATGCTCTTTGTGCATCTCATGTAGTTTCTTCATCACATACACATGCACATACTCATCATGTTCATCATAAGCATGCTCATGTGTTTAAATGTGATATTTGTGGCCGTTTTGGTCATTTGGCCAAATATTATTTTGATTTGAAAAATAAATCTCATTTGCTAAATATTTCTAGTAGACCACATGTTTATAAATGTAATGTTTGTGGTAGATTTGGCCACTTAGAAAAGTTTTGTTTTGATAATGTTTTACATTTGTAAAAAGCTTCAAATAATTTACCTTTATTTGCAAATGTTCCACGTGCACCTTTTAATGGTCAACATAAGCAAATGCTTCCTTTCCATTGTACATATTGCAATCAGAAGGGTCATTTAAGTGATTATTGCTATGACCGATCCCGTGCACCATATATGTCCAAGAGGGTTCATAACCCTAGGGCTTTGATCTTAAATGATAGGGGTCATGTTCCTAACCAATCCGGCACCAAGAATGCTTGGGTGCCAAAATAATTTTTCTTAAACCAAAAATTTTAGTGTTTTTATTTTGTTGGTTTTGAAAAATTATACTTTAAACTTTTGAACATGAAAACAATTTTTTTTCATTGATCAAATTCTTTTGTTTTCATGATTATTGATTTTGTTTTGATGAGAGGTTTTGTACTTATATAACCCTCCGGATTTATTGGGTGTTTATTCCCAAATCTTGTTTATCGGGTGCTAAAATTCTTATATGGGTTGATACTAGCTCAAGAGCTAGATATATTTGTCTCTCTTGATTTTTGAATCAATGATGATTTGATTTTTCGTTTTTGGATTTAAACTTTGATTTATGATTTCCTTTGGTTGATTTGTTTTCATTTGAAAACTTTTTGCATGATTCTCATGTTCCTCTTCTTTTGTTTTCATAAATCTATTCTTTTATATGGCTTTTATATTTTTTATGTTAATGAGACACCAATTTTCATATTGATATATTTATATATGTTCTCATTTGTCTTTATGTATGTGAGTTATGTTTAGCATTTTTCCATCTATGCTTGCTCACATATGTTTGCCATGATCTTCATTTTATATATTCTATATGGTATTTTGATAGGGGGAGCAATCCCTATATATCTCTTGTTTTATACTCACCCATACTTATTTGTAGGGAGAGCTTTCATTCTCTTAATTCCTCTGTCCCCTTTTTGATGTTGTCAAAGGGGGAGAAATATTGTGAGTATACATTTCCCTGTTTATATGCATGTGAATTATAATTTATATATTCATTTCCTTTCATGCATATATCCTTTTTATAAATTTTTTGTCATCATCAAAAAGGGGGAGATTGTTGGCCTTCTTGTTTTGATGATGTTTAACAAACAATTTATATCTAATATTGTTTGTCTAGTGTTTGTATTTTGTTATTTATTGTAGACAAACAATATGTTGGAGGATGGATGGAATAGAGCCTCAACGATCATATTCAATGGAGGTTGGCGGAATAGTAGAGTGAAGCCTTGCAATTCAAAGTTAAAGATTAAGTTCAAGCTTCATCCACGAGATTACCAAGTAAGCATATTGAAGACCAATCAAGCTTGGGTAAATTAGTTTAGGGCTTATATTATGTGTGTTAATACTTCAAGCTCAATATCACACACACACGTTTGGTTTGGTTTATCGTCGTTTTGGATTATAGACTTAACGATATTATTTTATATCTTTTATCAGGTTTATAAATCTATTGGAAAGTTTTTAAAACTTTGTTTAAACTCATTTTGTCAAGATCAAGCTTTTACAAGTCCATACTTATGTGATTTGCAAAATAATAAGATTCCACAATTGGGAAATGAAAATTAGAAAATTCTTTTTTGTAACATGTTCAAAATCACATTTGCAAACATTTTTCAAAGTTTCATCAAGTTTGAAATTGATTTGTTACGTTTAATTGAATTTACAAAATCATGTTTTTCGTTCGTGCATGTTCGTGCATGTTTTTACAAAACAGATGAGTTTTCACAAATGGGAAGTGATATTTAAGAAATTCTTTCTTTTAAATATTTATCTACATGTTTAGAAACTTCCCTCAAAATTTTACTATTTTTAGAGTTGATTTACTGTGCCCAATTGATTTTACAAAATTATGTATGTCAGCAGATTTTCAGAAACTGTATATCTGTGTTCAAATATTTATTTCTCTCAAATGGGAAATGATTTTTCATAAATTCTTTCTCTAACATGTTCTTATATATGTATAGAACCTTCGTCAAAATTTCATAATTTTTAGAGTTGATTTACTATTTTTAATTGATTTTACAAAGTCAGATACGCAAATTTTCAGAATGCTAGAATTTGGGGTATTTTGGTCTTTTTAGCCTATAACGGCTAGTAACGGCTAGTTTTTGATATTTTTAGTTTTTGGGGGTTTGTGGCTGGTTTAAGAGGCTATAAAAAGCCCTCAACTTTCATTGTTTCTTATGGATGTTTAAGAGAGTTTTAAAAAGAGTTTTACAAGTTTGTTGAAGGGTTTTTAAGTTTGTTTCAATAGTTTGTTTGTGAAGAAAATTCCACAAGAGCTTGAGGAGATCATCTATTAGAGTTTAAGCAATCAACTATTCTTCCTCCATCTCTTGTCATCTATTGAGAAGTTTTCTAAACTCTTTTTTAGCTTTACATTTGCTTAGTTATTTGATTATCATTCTTTAAAGCTAGTTTTTATATTGAGTTTAGATTTGATTATATTATCTTATTGTTACACACATCCACATTAAGCTTATTGTATTTTCATACATAGTATATTTGGGTTGGTGAGAGTTGTAACAATTGAGTGTGAGCTTTCATTGTGTTCTCATCCATATTAGAGAACAATCATTTGTTGTATTTATGCTTATTGTGAGATACACTTTGTAATACACTTGTACACCGAGCGGAGTATGTGGTGAGAGTCGGAGATCATCCCAAGAGGAGTGGCATCGGTTGACGAACGTAGAGGAGAGGTTGTAACGGAGCACTTGAGGGAAACACGGCTAGGTCCAACACTTGTGAGGGTGTAGAGTGGGTTTGCAAGAGTGTGAGTTGTAGAGTTTTTGGTTAGCTAGAAAACCGAGTGTGTAGAAGTTTCGGCTTCTAAACCGGATTGTGATAGTGATTTCTCCCCGGGAGTGGGGAGCGGAGACGTAGGACGGAAGGTCCAAACTCCGTGATCATTTGCTTATGTTTGAGTTTGTCATTGGCGCATTTGCTTATGCATTTATCTTATATCGCCATTGCCTATTACTCTTGTATATTTTGCCTATATTTTGCCCTATCATTGTTATAGTTTGATTATATCACCATTGTGTTAGTTTATATATCCTTGCATATTTTTTTTATCATATAGGATATATCTCATTGTTCATATTACTTATCCTAGCTCACATATCATGTTGCATTTCATACTTGCTAGGATAACTTATTAATAAGTTTTAATTGGCATAAAATCGGATTAGATTAGCATAAGATCCTAATCACCCCCCTCTAGGGTCTAACAAAAGTCTCTGTTCATGTAATCGGATAAGACTGTTGATATATCTTTCAGGCTCACACCAGCGGATCGGTGTCGCCATTGGGGTTGGCTTGTTTGGTCAAAATAGATCGGTGTCGCTACTTTGTACCGTGAATTTGATATTCACCCGAGTTTAGCTTGAGTCTGGACCAGGCTAAAAAACGAATTGCGTGTAGTCCTCTGATCGAGTTTGTATAGCGGTATTGGATGCACGTAGGGGATTTGTGAACAGTTAGTTATCCAATAATATGAGCGTTGACTCTGTGTGAGATGTGAACCAGTGACCTGTTATAGGATAGCTAGTTATATGACCTTGTTTCTTGGCTAGGTATGATTTCTTGTGAGATGTACGCCAGTTGTATTTCTTTTCATATATAGATCGAGTTTAATATTTAATTATCTATAATTTGAGACATGTGGTATATACATAAGAGTTTCTTTGTTTGGATTATTTCGATCGACGTACTACGTTTCTTGTTGTAGATTTTTAAGTATTAATTCTATCTAGTTGTATAACCTTGTTACTTGGATAATTTTTCTGATTGCTAGCTGCATGACCTCATCACCGATTGATTTTTGGATTCTTTGATTATTATATACTATTGGTGGATTTCATCTAGTTTTTAGTATTCCAGTTACATGCTTCTATTTATTATTATTGCTTTTGCCTTGGTCATTCGATCTTTCCTATTTCTCCCTTGTGGGATCTTACCATGTTCCATGTACGCTGACGTACACCTATTTTCTCTGGTGTGTGTCAAATTTAGGAGACATACAGCCTCAGTTTGGAATCATACAAGAGCCAGAGGATTCTAAGCAGGAGTGCCTTGCAGACGGAGTAGAAGAACAAACTGAAGCGTAGTGGTTTTCTTCCGTAGTAGTAGTTGGACAATAGAACTTTTTATCATATTTTTCTTTACTTTGCTAATGGATTTTGTATTTTTAGTAGTACTTTTTTTTATTATGGACTATGTACTTTTATATTCCTAGTTGGACCGTTTTTTGTAATAAGGGTATGTTTGACCCATATTTTGTCTAGGATGATCTACTTTTGATGATATGTCTATTTCTTATTCTGGGTTGTTATTGTATTCTTACTATTGTGATCGGGAACCTGCGATAGAAATTCTTTTGCTTGACGCTTAGCATATTAGATTGAGAATAAACAAAAAAGAAAGAAAAAAATAATTATTCTCAATCTAATACGTCGCAGGCTTGTTCACGTTTCGATTCATGGGTATTTTGAGAAGTGGGGCGTAACACGTGGATACCGGGGTTCAACCCGTCCTAGCTACTAAAACCGCCTCACGAACTCTCAGCCCAGGTATATCTAATATAGAGTCTGTGTATCCTTTAATCATTTCTGTGCTTCATTCTCTTTTAGAAATATTAAAGGAAGCGAGTATGATTGTTGGGGCTGCGGAAACAACTCACACAATCGGTTTTCTAGGTCACTAAAAACTTTCATAACTTACACAATTGCAATCATACAATACACCATCTAAGCGTTAGCCTAGCCCGTGTCGACTTTCTCAAGTGATCGGATTTATAACCTCTCCCTAGGCTTTACTACCGATGCCACTCCTCTTGGAATCGACCCCGTCTCTCACCACACACTCCTCTCGGTGTACTTATGTATTACAATGTGATCTCATAATAAAGCTCAAGAATAAATGATTTTGTTCTCTAATAAGATGAGAACTCAATTAAGCTCACTCTCAACTAATCACTCACAACCCATGTATATAATGTATGAAATGCTAAAAGCTCAATAGGTGACGTGTGTGATTAATGAGCAATAACCAAAACTAAACTCAATCATAAAATCTAGCATAATAAAATGATTAATCAATAAATATATAAATGTAAGGCTAGAAATTGAGTTCAGGGAAAACTTCTCTGAGAAACAAGAGTGAGAAAGATGAGAGATTGAAGCTCAAACAGTAGATGAAAAGATCTCCACCTCTTGTGAATCTTTCTTCACATAAACACTTGTAGAAACACCCTTAAAACAAATTTGAAACCCTTCTAAACTTATTTTAAAACTTTCTTAAGTTAGTTCAGAAGTTAAAGGGAATATGGTATATATAGGTTCATAAAACAAATCCCAAAAACTAAGAATATCCAAGCAAAAAGAAAAGAAACCCAAAAATCACGCAAACTGGAAACTAGCCGTTACAGTGCCATCAGTTGACTAATATTGTTCATCAGTCGATTGATGAATTCACCGTTACAAGCCGCTCCTGCTATCGGTTGATTGATGAACTCATCAATCGACTGATAACCTACATCGGTCGACTGATGGTTCATTAGTCGACTGAGCAGAAACTAATTACACATTCCAGCGCGTTTTATCGGTCAACTGATAACAAACATCAGTCGACGGATAACGTGCATAGGGGTTTTTTATTAGTAAAAATAAACTTTGACCCCTCTTTAAAAATATCAAATAAATTCCAAAAAATATAAAATTTAGGAAAATGTTTATAAACATAAAAATGAACATGTTACAAAAGGAATTTGTGAAATATCATTTCTCGTTTGTGAAATCTCTTTGTTTTAAAAAACTCACAAATACGTGTATATATAAAACACTAGATTTTTGACTTTTGACTTAAAACAAATTATGAAACCTTTTTAATTGATTTATATATTTAATAAAACATGTATACAAAGATTAATTTGCCCATAAACCAATAACACAGTATTTGCTTAAGAATACTCAATTTGATAAAAATGAAGAATGTGTGTGTATGTAATATGAGCTTGAAGTATTTACACACAATATATAAATCCTAAACTAATATACCCAAGTAGTTGCATAAGAAGTTTGTTCTTGAATCTTTGACTTGATTTGTATTACCTTCATTTTAGATATCATCAACCTGGATATATAATAAACACAAAATACTAAAAACACACAGTTATAAATTGTTTGTTAAATCATCAGAACCAGATTAGATAATAGGCTCATAAACATGAGTCCTAACAATCTCCCCCTTTTTGATGATAACAAACAATTTCTCAATAGATATATAAAATAAATAAAACAACAATAAAACCATAATATACTCACTTTTTCTCCCCCTTTGGCAACGTCAAAATGGGGAAAGATAATTTAAAAAGAGCGAAAGCTCCCTCTACCTATAAGCAAGAGTGAGTTGAAACATAAATATGGATTGCTCTCCCTATTTAAAAGCCACATAGGATATATATATATATATATATATATATATATATATATATATA
>BQKN01000713.1:94834-106755 GCA_022839385.1 Asparagus kiusianus | reverse complement strand
TATATATGTACATTTATATTATTTTTCTCTCTCCTTCGTTTCTTCCCGAAACACTGAAGCTGCCGTCCCCTTTTATTTTTCTCTCTCCTCCCTCTCTTCATCTCTCTCACCCCGACGCCGAGCACAACCACCGCCTCCTCCCCTTTGATCGCTGCCTCTCTCCTTCTCTCTCCCTCTGACGAGCTCTCCTGAGCAGCTTCCCCTTGAACTCCGACCATACCTCCACCGTCGAACCCGAAGCTCACTGCCAGCATCCCATCCCGCGTCCCCCTCTCCCCCGCTTGAGCCAGACCCGTTGTCGCCTCTGATTCTGTGCGGCCGCCCAACTCTGACAGCCCCTCAAGCCCTCTCTCTCCTCAACCTAACAGCCCAACCTCCTCTCCCTTTACCCGCGACCACCCATCGTCGGTGAACCCCGCTCGACCGTCGCCTGACCACTCCCATGGCCGCCCAGATAGCCACCACCCCAACCCACACCCTCTTCCTCCTCTGATACGAGTCGCTGTGCAAGCATCCTTTAGTCGCGGAATTACCAAAAGGTGGGTTGGGAAGAAGACAACTAAAACACAAGAACAATTCAGTATGGCGAAGGAAAATACCTTCTCTAGATTATGAAGAATCAATTATTACAAATCTCTCCCTCACAATCTCACTAGAATCGAGAACAACCTCTCAATCCTCTCTAAACCCTAATACAATGATTAGAATCTCTCTTTGAATATAATCTGATTTCATCTAAACCCTAATCCTTTTGGTCAGGATCTCCCTTAGACCTAAAACTCTTTAGGACTACATTTGGTCTCTCACTTCCTCTTTAGAAACCCTAAACAATCCCTATTTAAAGGGTTTACAACATGGTAGCAATCTGGTAAATAACCAAAAGCAAACCCAGCTAGAATTCCTCCAAACAGAAACCAAATCGGCCTAGGGAGCCCTCGATCAGTCAACTCATGATCGACTCATACTCACCAGTCGACTCATGGTCGACTCAAAACGTGCACAAACTGTGCTGGCTTGCATGAGTCGACTCATGATTTCATGAGTCGACTCAGCAGAAGCATTTTGCTATATGGAGGTGATTTCTTGAGTCGATTCATCAACCCGACAGTCGACTCATCAACCGTCAGTCGACTCATCAACCCATCAGTCGACTCATCAGGCTAAGAACTGAAATCGTTGATTCTTCTTTCTTCTGACTCGCTTCACGCCCCATCCTGTGCTCCGTCGTGCCACTTCACACCACTATTCTTAAGATATCATGAGAATCACCTATCCTCAAGCTCCCATGAGGATCGCTAAGCTCCCAAAGCAGAGAAGAAGATACACGCGTATCATGGCTCCCCTCTTTAAGAACTTAAAGTCCCTTTCAAGTTTAGAACTTTTGCTGAGGAAACTCTCGGGCCCCTCCATCTTTGTGGCCTTCAATCATCTTCTTCTTCCTTAATATCTGAACTCCTTCCAATGAAATAAGGATCTCGCCAAGCTTCTTGTATTGGGATCGAGTAAGGACCATACACAGGATGCCCCCTCCTCAAGATCTGATTACTCTGATACCAAATTGAGACGAGTCGCCATGCGAGCACCCTTTGGTCGCGGAATTACCAAAAGGTGGGTTGAGAAGAAGACAACTAAAACACAAGAACAATTTAGTATGGCGAAGGAAAATACCTTCTCTAGATTATGAAGAATCAATTATTACAAATCTCTCCATCACAATCTCGCTAGAATCGAGAACAACCTCTCAATCCTCTCTAAACCCTAATATAATGATTAGAATCTCTCTTTGAATATATATAATTTCATCTAAACCCTAATCCTTTTGATCAGGATCTCTCTTAGACCTAAAACTCTTTAGGACTACATCTAGTCTCTTACTTCCTCTTTAGAAACCCTAAACAATCCCTATTTATAGTGTTTATAACGTGGTGGCAATCTGGTAAATTACCAAAACCAAACCCAGCTAGGATTCCTCCAAATAGAAACCAAATCGGCTTGGGAAGCCCTCGATCAGTCGACTCATGATCGACTCATACTCACCAATCGACTCATGGTAGACTCAAAACATGCACAAACTATGCTAGCCTGCATGAGTCGACTCATGATTTCATGAATCGACTCAGCATAAGCATTTTTCTATCTGGAGGCGATTTTATGAGTCGACTCATCAACCCGACAGTCGACTCATCAACCGTCAGTCGACTCATCAACTTGTCAGTCGACTCATCAGGCTGAGAACTGAAATCTTTGATTCTTCGTTCTTCCGACTCGCTTCACGCTCCATCCTGTGCTTCGCCGTGTCACTTCACACCACTATTCTCAAGATATCATGAGAATCACCTATCCTCAAGCTCCCATGAAGATTGCTAAGCTCCTGAAGCAGAGAAGAAGATACACACGTATCATCCTCCCTCGGCCAACCGCAACCGACCTCAGCAGCCCAGCCCTTGACGTCGAAAACCCCCACCAGATCCGCGCGCCTCCAAGCTCGCCACCCCTCTCCCTAAACCCCCTCCCACGACCACCCTCTACCAGCGCCTCTGCCCTCATCCCCTGCTCCTCCTCCACCCTCGTACAGATCCGCAGCACCCCTCCTAGCCGCCGCTCGATCCACGCCCATCGCATCTCTCCCCCGCTGCCTTGGTCGCCGACGATTTGTCTGACAAGCTACCGACCTCCATCTCCTGAGCTACGTCCGACGAACCCACCTCACCGCTACCCCTCCTCGTTAGCGCCGTCCGCCCGTGACCAGCCGCTATCGATGTTGTTGATCCCCAGAGTCGCCGCTCTAGCCGTTGATGTTCAATCCCGTCACCGTTGCCCCTTTAGTGCCGACGCACCGCTCTGTCGATGTCGGATTGTTCGACGAAAACCCGAGGCAACTCTTGACTCATCATTTTAATATTTAAATTAGTTATGAATTAAATGCATAGATTAGACCATGATTAATTATGCTATGCCGTAAATATTATGATATTATGCGTGAGTTTGTTGTTGAATGATATTAAAGAATTTTAAAGGAATTTATTTTGGAAAATGAATTATTTTTTTAGATTAACGGATCAGAGAAATAATTTAAAATGAATTAATTTGGAAAAAGGTTATTCTTCTGAATTATGCAGACGCTGTTTATGATTTATAATTATTAATTTTGATTATTCAATATGCCATGATGTTGTTGCATGGAAATAGTTTTATTTATTATTTCCTTGTTGTGATTGAGAACCTTAGTAGTTCATAACTTGGTGGCTTCGTACGTCATGAACAGATTTAGTGACACGTGTGTGTGCGTTGACCGAGTTTAGGTGGTGAGCTCGAGTTTTAGTGTGGATTATGATTGTTGACTTAGAAAATGAGAAGAGTTGGGATGGGGAAGTCATGGTTCATGTGATCGGATAAGATTGTTGATGTATCTTCCAGGCTCGCTCCCATGGTTGGTGTCACCATTGGGGTTGGTTTGTAGGGCTAAAGTGAAGTGTGTACATCACTTTAGTCAGTGAAATTGTTTCGTCACCCGAGTTTTGCTTGAGTTTGGACCAGGCAAAAAATGATTTACGTGTAGTCCTCTGGCTGCATGTGTAACGGCATTGGATGTACGTAGGGGGTTTGTGAACAGTTAGTATCCGATGACAGGAGTGTTGACTCTGTGTGAGATGTGACCAGTGACCTGTTATAGAATGGCTAGTTACATGACCTCGTTTCTTAGCTAGGTATGATTTCTTATGAGATGTAGGCCAGTTGTGTTTCTTTTCATACATAGATTTGGATTAATATTTAATTATCTACAATTTGAGACATTTAGTATATACATGAGGGTTTCCTTGTTTGGATTATTTCGCTCAACGTACTACGTCTCTTGTTGTAGATTTTTAAGTATTAATTCTATCTAGTTGTATGACATTGTTACTTGGATGAGATAGCTAGCTACATGATCGACTTGTTACTTGGTTGATTTTGTTGGATTTCCAGTTGTACGTTTCTTTATCATTTCTGTGTTCGTATTATTTTCCGCTTTAGTTTTCGTTGTTCTTTTCTTTTGTGGGGTCTTGCCGTGTGCCATGCACGCTGACGTACATCTATTTTCTCTGGTGTACGATAGACTTAGAGGAAGAACAGGTTCAGTTGGGAGATCATCAGGAGCTAGAGGATTCTTAGCAGGAGTGCCCTACAAACGGAGCAGAAGAAGCTGAAGCTTAGTTATTGGTCATCAGTTTTCTTTTGTACTACCTTCTATTTCTATTTGATCAGTATATTTTATATTATTCAGTATTTCATTCAGATAGTTTTTGTATAAGAGCATATTTAACCCGAATATTATGTCTTGGATGAAATTCATTGTGATATGTATTATTTTGTTCTGAGTTTGTTCATTATATTCTTGCTGATTATGATCGGGGACCTGTAACTTCGCATTATATTTATTTCTAGACGCTTAGCATATTAGGTTGAGGAGAAATAATTATTTTATTTATTCTCCTTGATCTAATACGTCGCGGGCTTGTTCATGTTCCGATTCCTGGGTATTTTGAGAAGCGGGGCATGGCACATACCTTACTAAGGCTATCGTTAGTGATCGTGTACATGAAGATGATCTAATTGAGCTTGAAGTGGATTCCGCCAAAGCACGTCGAATCTCCTCTAAGTTTCCGTGATGTGCTTGTATAAATTTTCACAATTTGTAAGCACTATCAAAATGAGCAAGCTTGTTAGAAATAGAAGAGTCAAATGCATTATGCAAAAATTCTAAAAAAAAAACTTATTCATTGTAAACATTCTTTTATTATTATCACTCCACTTGGATTTCTCCAAAGTGGGTACAACATAAGCACAATCGATTATTTCGCACAAATCAAAATGTTTAGATCTAACAAAAAGTTTAAATCTAACACACTATTGAGCATAGGGGAAATAATCAATTCTAGGAGCAATATTAATGACATAACCTAAGGTAGGTGCACCGTGCATATCCATGATATATTATGCAAGAAGTATGAACTAATCTCAAAACAAGATTAGCGAGATATAAAAACTTGAATCTTTGCCTCTATGCGATTAAGCCTCAAATCAAGAGCACCAAGCTCTGATACCAAATGAAATGACCCAAGCGGAGGGTGAATAGGTTTATTGCTAATCTAATCTGATATTAATACTAATTTAAAACTTATTAACAATTATATTCTATCAAGTATGAATTTATCAAATTATATATGCAAGGATATGTAATTAAAACAAGGGCAATAAAAACATGAGACAATGACGATATAGAAAGCAATAAAAAAATAGCACAAATAATACGCCAAAACAACCTCAAACACACAATATGATCACGGAGTTCAGTCACCCTCGACCTACGTCTTCGCTCCTCACTCACGAGGAGGATCTCCACTATCACAACCGATTTTCAACATTCACCGAAAATGTTTACAACCCACACAATCGGTTTTCTAGCTCATCAAAACTTTCACAACTTACACAATTGCAATCACACAATACACCCTCTAAGTGTTGGCCTAGCCTGTATCGACTTCTTCAAGTGCTCGGATTTACAACCTCTCCCTAGTTTTTACTATTGACGCTACTCCTCTTCGAATCGACCCCGTCTCTCACCACACACTCCTCTCGGTGTACTTTTGTATTACAATATGATCTCACAATAAAGCTCAAGTACAAATGATTTCGTTCTCTAACAAGATGAGAACTCAATTAAGCTCACTCTTAACTAATCACTCACCATAACCTAAGTATATATTATATGAAATGCTAAAAGCTCAATAGTTGGTGTGTGATTAATGAGCAATAACCAAAACTAAACTCAATTATGAAATCTAGCTTAATAAAATGATTAATCAACAAATATATAAATGTAAAGCTAGTAAGTGAGTTTAGAGAAAACTTCTTTGAGAAATAAGAGTGAAAAAAAGATGAGAGATTGAAGATCAAACAGTAGATGAAAAGATCTCCTCCTCTTGTAAAACTTTCTTTACATAAACACTTGTAGAAACACCCTTAAAACAAACTTGAAACCCTTGTAAACTTGTTTAAAAACTTTCTTAAGTTAGTTCAGAAGTTAGAGGGAATGGGGTATATATAGGTTCATAAAACAAATCTCAAAATTCAAGAAAATCCAAGCAAAAAGACAAAAAACCTAAAAATCACGCAAACTAGAAACTAGCTGTTACAGTGCCATCAGCTGATTGATATTGTTTATAAGATGACTGATAAGCTGATCGTTATAGACCGCTCATCTGCTATCGGTCGACTGATGAACTCATCAGTTGACTGATAACCTACATCGGTCGATAGATAGTTCATCAGTCGACTGAGCATAAACTAATTACACATTCCAGTGTGTTTCATCCGTCGACTGATAACAAACATTAGTCGACTGATAACATGCACAGGGGTTTTTGAACAGTAAAAATGAATTTTGAACCCTTTTTAAAAATATCAAAGAAATTCCAAAAATGTAAAATTTAGGGAAATGTTTATAAACATGAAAATGAACATGTTACAAAAGAAATTTTTAAAATATCATTTTACATTTGTGAAATCTCTTTGTTTTGCAAAAACTCACAAATACGTGTATATATAAAACACTAGATTTTTGAATTTTGACTTAAAACAAATTATGAAACCTTTTTAATTAATTTATAGACTTAATAAAACACGTATAGAAAGATTATTTTGTCTATAAAATAATAACACAGTATTTGCTTAAGAATACTCAATTTGATAAAAACAAAGAATGCGTGTGTATGTAATATGAGCTTGAAGTATTTACACACAATATATAAATCCTAAACTAATATACCCAAATAGTTGCATAAGAAGCTTGTTCTTGAATCTTTGACTTGATTTGTATTGGCTTCATTTCAGATATCATCGACCTAGATATATAATAAACACAAAACACTAGAAACACACAGTTATAAATTATTTGTTAAATAATCAAAACAAGATTAGATAGTAGGCTCATAAACATGAGTGCTAACTTCATCACCACGTGGGATAGGCTGACCACTAAGAAGACAGGCGACTCGAAGAGATTGTTAATTTCCCTTGACCCGGCATAACCTCGAAACTAGTTGAGCCCCTACTTCTCCTCATTTGTGAGTAGACCTTATTTTAGCACGTCTTTCTTGATCTCAGGTCAAGTCGGACAGAGCATGAATCGGGTTGGCCCCAAAGACCTACATGAACTTTTCTTTCTAATCCTTGTTTGAGTCAAGGATGTTCGAGACGAGCTTGGAGCCGCCTAAGTTATGGAAGTAGTAATGTCCTTCCTTCTTAGCCATCTTAACACTGACCAGATGGCCCAGCATACGTAGACTCGACTCAACACTAACTTGTGGTAGATTACTACATATGCCACCAAAGTAGCGACCAAGTTCGACTTGATTTGAGGAGGGGATATTCCCAGCACCTCACAAACCTAACAGATGAAGGTGTGAAGCGAAGGCTAGAACCCATATTCCAAATGCTTCAGATAAATCAGATCCTTATCACAGCCATGGTGATATACAGATTCTGACCTCTCTGGCACCAACAAAGTTAAAGCATTGGAGAGATCAAAACAACTATAAAATGTTTCGAGCTCCGTCGAACAGACCATCAAGCGAAACAACCTAAGAAGGTTGATCCTCGCATCATTGTAGCCAAAAGTAGAAGTGGAAGCCATCACAGATTGTCAGCGTTGATCAGAAAATGGTTAGTATAGAAAGCTAGGGTTTCATCAAATTGAGCGTAGAAAACTAGTAGCACCAGAGATAGGTATATACAGGCTCGAGGGCAAGAACGTGTCAAGATCAAAGTGGCTAACTCGGTTGGGAATGAACGGCTAAGATCGACCTTGGATGTTGAACCTACCATAAGTGAAATGAAGTGCTTCATGTTGATTGATATGCCGCCCATCTCATAAGTTGATGTTT
The DNA here is from genome assembly GCA_022839385.1 of Asparagus kiusianus. Classification (NCBI taxonomy): domain Eukaryota; kingdom Viridiplantae; phylum Streptophyta; class Magnoliopsida; order Asparagales; family Asparagaceae; genus Asparagus; species Asparagus kiusianus. Next base: position 98,830 of record BQKN01000713.1, on the reverse strand, counting down.
GGAGAGAAAATTGCTTTCTTCATTGAGGTATTCATTACAACTTCAGTCATTACAATAAAAATAAAAAGATAGTCTTTTTATAAGACTCTTACACAATGAAAATAAAAAGTACAATTCTCGTCAAAACAGACACAGAGATCGTTTATCGGTCTTCTGCTTGCATGGGATCTTTGCCTTTGCTGGGGTTAATCCGTGGATCACCGAATAATCAGATCAGATCCGGAGTTTCATTAATTCACGAAGGAATCAAAAAACCAAAGTAATTATCTCAGCAACAATGAGATAATCACTATTCTCGAGATCACCATAACGGGGTAATATTAAGGCAAAGAACCGGGCTACAGATCTGACGAACTCCTCTTTTTTATGCTGAAGAATTCATTGAAGTCTCCTCCTCTCTGAAATTCGTGGCTCTTCAGTCCTCAATTCAATAGGGCTTCGCTGACGCTCGAGAATTCCAGCTCTGAAAAAATAAAAGCTCCGGGGCTGTATTTATAGGCTTTGGGATTCTGTTTTCAGATAAGAACAATCGATTCATTCTTATCTTTAGTTGTAACCACTTTATCACGCTCTTGGATAGATATTTTATTAGTTGTAGTGAATCCAGATGGTTAACGGTCGAAAAATGGCTAAAATCTGCTAAAATCTGATTTTCAGGTCTGCGGACACTCGTGGGTGTCTCGGGCAACCTTGGGCCGAGACACCTCTTGATGTCTCGGCCAAGTCTTGGCCAAGACACCACTTGGTGTCTCGGCCAAGCTTTGGCCGAGACACCTCTTGGTGTCTCGCCGAGGTTTGGCTTTGAGAATTCCATCCGTTTCTGCTGTATTTTCATCATCCGAACTCGGAATCACGTGATTCAAAATATGTCAAAAAACCGATGAGGAGATCTACAAGCTCCCATGATTGAATCATATGTGGAACGAATAGGATGTTGGCCTCTTTGTTTTGATGATGTTTAACAAATAATTTATCACTAATGTTGTTTGTCTAGTATTTGTATATTTCTATTTATTGTATACAAACAACAAGTTGGAGGATGGATGGAATTATGCATTCACGATCATATCCAATGGAGGTTGACGGAATTATTGAGTGAAGCCTATGCAATTCAAAGTTAAAGATTCAAATTCAAACTTCATCCGTAAGTATACCAAGTCAAGCTTATTGAAGATCAAGATTGCTTGGGTAACTTAGTCTAGGTTTTATATTATGTGTGTTAGTACTTTAAGCTCAATCATATACACACATACATGTTTTGGTTTTGTATATATATAGTTATATATATACATATATGTTTTGGTTTGATAGTTTTCAAGTTTTAATATGAAACAATTGAATATAATTAGAAAACATATTTTTGTTTCATACTTACATGTATATATATTTTATTTAGTTCAGTGAAATCATATTTACTTTTGAAATGTTTGCAAAATATGCAATTTTGTGAAAATATTGTTTTCATGGTTTATAGACTTAATAACAATCATATACATCTTTTATTAAGTCTATATAATCATTTTGTAATGTTTCAAAACATGGTTTAGCTAAAATGTCAAAACTCATATGTTTACATTTTCATGTTTTGGACTATTTCGCCAAATGATGATATTTCTCATTTAGGAGGTATTTTTTGAAAACCAATTTTTGTAGCATGTTTATTATCATGTCTATAATCATTTCCTAAAGTTTTATATTTTTTTGTATTTGTTTGATATTTTTAAACATGGTTTCAATAACAGAAAATAGTTTTTTGCATGTATCTGTTTGCGGTCGACCGCCTTGAGTCCAGAGACTCAGTAAGTTTTTTGATGGCTCGCAGTCTGACCATGGCGATCGACCAGATGTAGTTCAGGAAGTTTCGCGGTCGATCGCCACGGTCGATCGATCGGCTGATGTCTAGAGAGTTTCCCTAGCCTTTTTGTTGCTCGTGGTCGACCGCGCGATTTCCACGGTCGACCGCCGAATAGTCAATCAGCTTCCAACGGCTCTTTTCCTGAGCTGTTTTCTATGGGTCTTTTGGTCTTTTGTTTGGGGTTTTTGGCTGAGGTTTGGGAAGCTATAAAAACCCCCTTGCTCTCATCTTTCAAAGCAGCCAAGAAATTTTAAACAAAAGTTTAACCTAGGTTTAAGCTTGTTTAGTTTGTTTTAAGTTTAGGGTTTGATTTTACAAAGAGGAGCTTACTTCAGTTGTTGAGGAGTTCATCTTTAATATTTCATCATTCTCTCTTTGTGTTTATAGAGAAGTTTCCTTAACTCAACTTCCTAGCATTTTTACTATTGTATTTCATATCAATTTTATTGCTAGTTCTTCTTGAGTTAAATTTTATTTATTCTCATTGTTACACACACCCACATTGAGCTTATAGTATTTATATATATAGTATAATTTGGGTTGTGAGAGTTTGTAACATTGAGTTGTGCTTAATTGAGTTCCCATCCATTATAGAGAACAACTATTGTTGTATTCATGCATAATTCGTGAGATCACTTTGTAATACACTTGTACACCGAGAGAAGTTGTTGGCCTTCTTGTTTTGATGATGTTTAACAAACAATTTATATCTAATGTTGTTTATCTAGGGTTTGTGTTTTCCTATGTATTATAGACAAACAACAAGTTGGAGGATGGATGGAATAGCGCTTCAACGATCATATCCAAAGGAGGTTTGCGGAATGTCGGGTTGAAGCCTATGCAATTCAAGTTAAAGATCAAGTTCAAGCTTCATCCGCAAGTGTACCAAGTCGAGCCTATTGAAGATCAAGATTGCTTAGGTAATGTAGTTTATGATTTATATTATGTGTGTTAAGTACTCTAAGCTCAAATATCTATACACACATATTTATTGGTTTCTTCATATATATATATAGTTATATATATATATATACATACAAGTTTTGGTTTTCATGTTTATAAATATGAAATCACATGTTTCATATTTACTATTGTGTTTTCATATATATTGCATAGAATATGCAATTTTGTGAAAATATTGTATTCTTAGTTTTTGGACCTAACAATAATCATATACATATTTTATTAAGTCTATATAATCATCGTGCAAAGTTTTAAAACATGGTTTAGCCAAAATGTCAAAATTCACATGTTTATATTTTCGTGTTTTGGACTATCTTGCAAAATGATGATTTTTTCACAAATGGGAAAAGTAATTTGAAAAATTCTTTTTGTAACATGTTCATTTACATGTTTATATACTTTTCCCAAAGTTTCATTATTTTTGGACTTCATTTGTTATTTTTAATAATTTTTCAAAGTCTTAAAAATCTGTTTCAAACCTGCTTTTCTGTAGTATCTGTTCGCGGTCGACCGCACCGATCGACCGCACCTATGTTCATTCGTCAGTGGGCAGCAGAGAGTTTGTCGGTCGACCGCCGCGGTCGACCGAGAGCTCGAGACTTCCAACGGTCGACCGCACCGGTCGACCGAAGAAGTCTCTGCTCGTTTTCTCAGTTTGGGATCTGGATCACGGTCGACCGTGAATTTTTTCGGTCGACCGCTAATTGTAGGCGTATAAAATTACCTATAGGTCCCACAATACAGCTCGACGACGCTAATTCGACCAAATCGACCATCGGGCGACGTATCCAAACAAGACCGTTAGCTCGCCAACGCCGAAGCCAAGCCATACGCAACGGAGCAGATTAACGAGGCGACGAAGCCAACAAATCGCACCCAAGCATTGGAACGCATCCACTCGCATGCGGAATCAAACCAACGTTTCGGGGAATCACCGAGTCATCTAAACAAGAGCGAACTCGGATGAATCACGATCGAATCAAGATCGGTTTCGGACTCGAACTCAGAAGTGGGTTTACTACCAAATCAGGAATCGGATCAAAACGAATCGAATCCGAACAAGTCAACCACACAACCGAATCAAAGTCCAAATCAACAACGAATCGGAACCCGAACGACGGAACCCGAACAACGGACGAAACGAACACACCCGGGGGACTCGGCCCAAACCGAACCAA
>BQKN01000713.1:39811-87118 GCA_022839385.1 Asparagus kiusianus | reverse complement strand
CGGATTTCTGTAATCGATAAACTATTACGAAAGTGTACAATGGAATCGATGAAGAAGAACACGAATTTTCCCGCGAACACCAATGTAACCGTTGGACTCTAACGGCTAGTTTTCCAGAGCTGTTGCTGAAATGGTTTTTTGGTCTTTTCTTGTTTTTTCTTGGCTTTGGGGTTTCATATATATACCCCCTTATACCTTAGTTCTAAGACACTCAAGAAATGTTTTAAACAAGTTTAAAGAGTTTTAAACAAGGGTTTAAGTGTGCTTTTAGTATTTGTTTGATTTGAAGATTGTTTTCACAAGTGGAGGAGATCATTTTCTTGTTTGGGCTCCAATCTCTATCTCTCCATCTTATCATCTATTGGAGAAGTTTTTTAAACTCTATCTAGCTTTACATTTTCTTAGTTATTTGATTATCATTCTTTAAAGCTAGTTTTTATATTGAGTTTAGATTTGATTATATTATCTTATTGTTACACATACCCACTTGAGCTTATTGTATTTGCATACATAGTATAATAGGGTTGTGAGAGATTGTAACATTGAGTTATGCTTAATTGAGTTCTCATCTATTGTAAAGAACAAATTTATATTTGTTACATTATGAGATTGTAAGGTTTTCGGTGAGCTAGAAAACCGAGTGTATTATGAAGTTTTCGGTGAACTAGAAAACCGAGTGTGAGGAGTGAACGTTGTTTGGTGAGCGTTGAAAACCGACACTGTGAGGTGTAAACGTTATTCGGGTGAGCGTAGAAAACCCGGTTGTGATAGTGGATTTCTCCTCGGGAGTGGGGAACGAAGACATAGGACGGAAGGTCCGAACTCCGTGATCATTTGATTGTGTTTGAGTGTGCTTTGACGTTTATTTATATTTGTGCTCATTGCTCATATCGCCATTGTCTCATTATTCATATCATCCTCTATATTGTTTCATATTGTTTACCCTTATGTTAGTTCACATATCCTTGCATATATCATATTGTATATCTCTTTGGTAGGATATATCATCTTGTGCTAGTTTATATATCCTTGCATATATTTTTATCATATAGGATATATCTCTTTATTCATATTACTTATTCTTGCTTATAACTCTTGTATATCTATCTTACAAGAATATGTTTGATAATTAATTTTAATTGGCATTTAAATCGGATTAGATTAGCATAAGACCCTAATCACCCCCCCTCTAGGGTCTAACAATTGGTATCAAAGCTTGGTTCTCTTTGATTTAAGGTCTAATCGTCTTGAGTTAAAGATCCAAGTTATCTTTTTGTGCTAATCTTATTTTTATTGTATTTGTATTTTGCTTGCATATTTTTACAAATTATGGATATGAATGATGTATCTTGTTTAGGCTATGATTCTAGTGTTGCTCCTAAATTTAATGTTTTTCCCTATGCTCAATGGTGCTTTAGATTTAAAATATTTGTTCAATCTAAAAATATTGATTTATGAGAAATCATTGATTTTGCTTATATTGTGCCCACGTTGGAGAAATCCAAATAGAGCAAACATGAGAAAAAGTTGTTTATTATGAACAAGCTTATGTTAGAATTTTTATTAAATGCATTTGATTCATTTATGTCTAACAAGCTTGATTCTTTTGATAGTGCTTACACCTTATAAAAATTTATTGAAGCACATCAAGGAGGCTTGGAGGCGATCCGACAAGCTTTGGAGGATCCCGCTTCAAGTTTTAGAGGAGCTTCATGCACACGAGCACTAGGCGATAGCCCTAGTGAGGTTTGCGATTTCGAATCTATTAATGATTTACCTAATGATGAACTTGCTTGTGTTAGTAAAAAATTATTACATGCCTACAAGAAATTACAAAATAATTTCATTAATTTACAAAGCAAGCATGTAATTTTGAAATCCGATCATGAGTCTTTAACTTCTAAGTTTGATACTATTTCTAATGAAAATATGATCATTAAAGAAAACAATAAAAAATTAAAATTGGATCATGATTCTTTGCTTTCAAACTTTGCCAAGTTAACTCATGAAAGAGATAATGCCATGTTAGAAGTAGAGAACATACAAAATGATACTGTTTTTTTTATAAATGACTATTTATGTTCTACTTCTAAAAGTGCATATGTGCCTAAAAATGAAGACTTGAATCTTATAAAAAAATGCATTTCATCTTTAGATTCAACTTTGAAAACATGCATTAATAATCATAAGAGGCTTATGGATATGTGTGCCAAGCCTAAGTCATCATCCACTCATTATGCACACATATATAGCAAAGTTTACAAATACTCTATTTGCGGCCAAAAATGTCGTTTATCTAAATTTTGCTATGATGCACACAAACATAAAAATATTAATGCTCCTTGTGCATCTCATGTAGCTTCTTCATCTTGTACACTTACACATTCACATGCTTATTCTCACAAAGTTCATCATAAGCATGCTAATGTGTTCAAGTGTGATCATTGTGGTCATTTTGGTCATTTGGTCAAATATTGTTTTGATTTGAAAAATAAGTCTCACTTGCCAAATGTTTCTAGTATACCAAATGTTTTTAAATGTGATGTTTGTGGTAGATATGGCCACTTAGAAAAGTTTTGTTTTGATAATGTTTCACATTTGTAAAATAATCTTAAAAGATCATCTATGGTTGCAAATGTTTCCCGTGCACGAGCTAATGGTCCACAAAAACAAATGAATCTCTTTCATTGCACAAATTGCAATCGGAAGGGTAATTTGAGTGATTATTGCTTTGACCGTGTTAGTGCACCACATATGCCTAAGAGGGTTCATAACCCTAGGGCTTTGAGCTTTAATAATAGGGGTCATGTCCCGAAATCTTTTGGTACCAAGAGTTCTTGGGTACCAAAATAAATTTAAATTTTAAACCAAGAATTTCAGTGTTCTTACTTTTTCCTTTCTTGGTTTTGAAAATTATGCTTTGAAATCTTTTATATGAAAACAATTCTTAATTGATCAAATCTTTTGTTTTCATGATTATTTGTCTCGATTTGGATGAGAGGTTTGTGTTCATATAACCCTCCGGATGTTTTGGGTGTTTATTCCCAAATCTTGTTTACCAGGTTCTAATAATATTTATATGGGTTGTTACTAGCTCAAGAGCTAGATATGGTTGCCTCTCTTAATTTTTAAAATCAATAATGTTTTGGCTTTATGGATTTTATTTGATTTATGACTTCATTTGGTTGATTTGATTTTCATTTGAAAGCTCTTTGTATGATTCTCATGTTCCTCTTCTTTTGATTTCATAAATCCATACATTGTTATGATTTATTTTAAAAATATCCCTTCTTGATTTTGTTTCCTTATCCCCCTACATATAAGCAAATTATTTTCCTTTTTGGATCCCCATTTCATCTCTTTGGGGTAAATATGATAAATGCTTGGTTTGTATATATACATCTTAAAATCTTTGTAACACCCTTCATGATGTTACATATACACATGTGTTCTTATTTCATGTGAGCTGTTTAGCATTTTTTTACTTGCTCACATGTTTTGCCATGATCTTTATTGCATACACTCCATATGGTATTTTAATAGGGTGAGTCTTCCATATTCTATTATTATTCTTATACTCACCCATGCATATTGATAGGGGGAGCTTTCGCTCTCTTAATTCTTTTGTCTCCTTTTTGATATTGCCAAAGGGGGAGAAATATTATGAGTATACATTTCTTTGTTTATATGCATGTGAATTATAATTTATATATTTATTTCCTTTCGTGCATATATCCTTTTTATAAATTTTTTGTCATCATCAAAAAGGGGGAGATTGTTGGCCTTCTTGTTCTGATGATGTTTAACAAACAATTTACATCTAATGTTGTTTATCTAGGGTTTGTGTTTTCCTATGTATTATAGACAAACAACGAGTTGGAGGATGGATGGAATAGCGCTTCAACGATCATATCCAAAGGAGGTTGGCGGAATGTCGGGTTGAAGCCTATGCAATTCAAGTTAAAGATCAAGTTCAAGCTTCATCCACAAGTGTACCAAGTCGAGCCTATTGAAGATCAAGATTGCTTGGGTAATATAGTTTAGGATTTATATTATGTGTGTTAAGTACTCTAAGCTCAAATATCTATACACACATATTTATTGGTTTCTTCGTGTATATATATATAGTTATATATATATACATACAAGTTTTGGTTTTCATGTTTATAAATATGAAATCACATGTTTTATATTTACTATTGTGTTTTCATATATATCGCATAGAATATGCAATTTTGTGAAAATATTGTATTCTTAGTTTTTGGACTTAACAATAATCATATATAAATTTTATTAAGTCTATATAATTATTGTGCAAAGTTTCAAAACATGGTTTAGCCAAAATGTCAAAATTCACATGTTTACATTTTCGTGTTTTGGACTATCTTGCAAAATGATGATTTTTTTCACAAATGGGAAATGCAATTTGGAAAATTCTTTTTGTAACATGTTACATGTTTATATACTTTTCCCAAAGTTTCATTATTTTTGGACTTCATTTGTTATTTTTAACAATTTTCCAAAGTCTCAAAAATCTGTTTCAAACCTGCTTTTCTGTAGTATCTGTTCGCGGTCGACCGCACCGGTCGACCGCACCTATGTTCATTTGTAAGTGGGCAGCAGAGAGTTTGTCGGTCGACCGCCGCGATCGACCGAGAGCTTGAGACTTCCCACGGTCGACCGCACCGGTCGACCGAAGAAGTCTCTGCTCGTTTTCTCAGTTTAGGATTTGGATCGCGGTCGACCGTGAATTTTTTCGGTCGACCGCCAATGTAACCGTTGGACTCTAACGGCTAGTTTTCCAGAGCTGTTGCTGAAATGGTTTTTTGGTCTTTTCTTGTTTTTTCTTGGCTTTGGGGTTTCATATATATATACCCCCTTATACCTCAGTTCTAAGACACTCAAGAAATGATTTAGACAAGTTTAAAGAGTTTTAAATAAGGGTTAAAGTGTGTTTTTTGTGTTTGTTTGGTTTGAATATTGTTTTCACAAGTGGAGGAGATCATCTTCTTGTTTGGGCTCCAATCTCCATCTCTCCATCTTGTCATCTATTAGAGAAGTTTTTTAAACTCTATCTAGCTTTACATTTGCTTAGTTATTTGATTATCATTCTTTAAAGCTAGTTTTTATATTGAGTTTAGATTTGATTATATTATCTTATTGTTACACACACCCACTTGAGCTTATTGTATTTGCATACATAGTATAATAGGTTTGTGAGAGATTGTAACATTGAGTTGTGCTTAATTGAGTTCTCATCTATTGTAGAGAACAAATTTATATTTGTTACATTGTGAGATTGTAAGGTTTTCGGTGAGCTAGAAAACCGAGTGTGTTGTGAAGTTTTTGGTGAACTAGAAAACCGTGTTTGAGGAGTGAACGTTGTTCGGTGAGGGTTGAAAACCGACACTGTGAGGTGTAAACGTTATTCGGGTGAGCGTAGAAAACCCGGTTGTGATAGTGGATTTCTCCCCGGGAGTAGGGAGCGGAGACGTAGGACGAAAGGTCCGAACTCCATGATCATTTGATTGTGTTTGAGTGTGCTTTGGCGTTTATTTATATTTGTGCTCATTGCTCATATCGCCATTGTCTCATTATTCATATCATCCTCTATCTTATTTCATATTGTTTACTCTTGTGTTAGTTTACATATCCTTACATATATCATATTGTATATCTCTTTAGTAGGATATATCATCTTGTGCTAGTTTATATATCCTTGCATATATTTTTATCATATAGGATATATTTCTTTATTCATATTGCTTATTCTTGCTTATAACTCTTGTATATCTATCTTACAAGAATATGTTTGATAATTAATTTTAATTGGCATTTAAATCGGATTAGATTAGCATAAGACCCTAATCACCCTCCCTCTAGGTTCTAACAGAAGTGTGTGGTATGAGTCGGGGATCATCTCAAGAGGAGTGGGGTAGATAACATACCTAGAGAGAGGTTGTAATTCCTAATACTTGAGGGAGACACGTCTGTGACCAACACTTGAAAGGGTGTAGAGTGGGATTACAAGTGTGGTGATTGTAAAGTTTTTGGTTAGCTAGAAAACCGAGTGTGAGGTATAAACGTTGTTCAGGTAAGCGTAGAAAACCCAGTTATGATAGTGGATTTCTCCCCGGGAGTGGGGAGCAGAGACGTAGGACGGAAGGTCCGAACTCCGTGATCATATTATGTGTTTGCATTGTTTATATTGCCCTATCACAATTGTATCTTTAGTTTAGATTATTTACCCTTGTGTTGTTTATATATCCTTGCATATATTTCACCATATATCTCATTGCTAGGATATATCCCTTTGTTCATATTGCTTATTCTTGCTTGTAACATATTGTATATCTATCGTGCAGGAATAATTTATTAATTAGTTTCAATTGGCATAAAATCGGATTAGATTAGTATAAGACCCTAATCACCCCTCCCCCCTCTAGGGTCTAACATGGGAAACGAGGGGCGCTTTATCTTTTGTAAGCGATGTGCAGCTCCCGGTCAATTCGTGTTTCCGTTGTTCCAAAATTCTATTGCTTCGCATGTCCGTCGACTCACTTCATGCATTTGTCATCGTCTAATGAGCTTCTGTGACTCGAATAGCATCATTCATCGTCTTCTCTCTGTCTTGAGCCGCGTGTGGGGACCTATAGGTAATTTTTAACGCCTATAGATACCCCCTCCAAAGTGTTTTAGTCTCGTTTCTTTTATAGATGAACCTGAAATACTTTGGATATGATCGGTCCAACCTTCAGTCGGTGTAAAAGGACTTGTAGTTAGCTTTGATTCTTGACTCCTTCGATTTTCAGTCTATTCGATATTTTGACGAATAGCTGAAGTTCTCCTGACGCTGTGTTTATCGTCTGGCCGTCGTCGAAGTCTTGAATCAAAACTGGTGGGTTGATTTTAGCTTGTGTCATTGAGTTAACTTAGAACTACCTATCTTCGTCACAACGTATTGACCAACGTTGACTCAGAGCTACGTGTTGACTGGCGTTGACTTTAGGGTTTTGGATCGCCCGGCATTGACTTTTCATCGCAACGCGTTGAGTGGCGTTGACCTACGGTTTTGGATCCCGGTGTTGATTTTCATTGTAACGCGTTGACTGACGTTGACCTAGGGTTACGTGTTGACCGGCATTGACCTTAGGGTTTTGGATCACCTGGAATTGACTTTTCATCGTAACTTGTTAACTGGCGTTGATCTAGGGTTACACGTTGACCAGCATTGACCTTAGGGTTTCGGATCGCCAACATTGACTTTTCCTCGAAACGCGTTGACTAATGTTGACCTAGAGTTTCGGATCGCCCGGCGTTGACTTTTTATTACAACACGTTGACTCAGTTTATACTCGTACGTTTGCTGGAGTATACACAGTTTAAGCTCTTAAGGTATTAGAGCATGACGGTCCCAAATTTCAGGTTGCAGGACCAACTGTTAGAGTTATTTTATCTGTAGATATGGATCTTATCCCAAAGTTGTTGGATGCTCCAGTCACGAGACCAACTAATGGGGCAGGTGCGTCAATGACTCTTGCATATATAGGATTCTTGGCAAACCCTCAGCCATCAATATGTTTGATGAGCCTTTACCGACTACCATTTGAGTCGGGCTAGTGTGCGAATTATTTAAGTCTGTTCTGCACGTAATGTTGTGCTAAGATAGTTAACTCTCTTAGTGCTACGATATTGAATACGTAGATTTCATCTTTCTTACGGGAATAGACTACCCGACAACACGTGTTAGGCGCTGACTTATCCCTTCTTAGGATTCGGGATGAAAGTCCTCAGACTTGGATTTTGATGTCTTCTTCAATCGTTGAAAGACTAAACCGGTAACGCGTGTTAGGCGCTGACTTATCCCTATTTAGGATTTGGGATAAAATTCCCCGTACGTGTTAAGCACGGATTATGGAGTTATTAATAACAACCTACCATAATGTCGAATATGTAGGCCTTCATCCTTTTTACGATCAAAGACTAACCGGCAACGCGTGTTAGGCGTTGACTTATCCCTTCTTAGGATTCGGGATAAAATTTCCAGCTCGTGTGAAGCACAAATTTTTGAGCTTAAGGATGGTGTCTTCTCTTGGGGCAAAGACGAACCCAAAATAAGAGAGGAAGAATTTTATATTCTATCTCCTAAAACTGAAGAGGAAGAATTTTATATTCTATCTCTAGTTGCAAAGGAGACTCTAAGTGGGATCTCCACCTTGAGAATCTGAAGAGTGAAACTAAGAGTGGGATCTTCACTCCGAGAATCGAAAAGATTCGGATAATCCTAACTGTCGAAAGGTTTGATTATCGAACTAAAGGTAAATTTCTCATTTATCGAGAGTGAATTGTGATTTTGGCCCTAACTGTAGGAAGGTTTGACCAAGCAGGAGTTTGAGGTGACCCTAACTGTAGGAAGGTTTGATCATTCGATTTGAAAGTGGACCTGTCATTCATGGAAGGAATCGAGAGGAGATTTTGGCTTTGGTTGTGGTCCTAACTATAGGAAGGTTTTGACCAAATGAACAGTGAGAGTGGGAGTATAAATTACAATGGGAGTGTTGATTCATACAAATCACTCGAAGAGAGTCCCTGGTGTTAAGTGACAAATACTTACCATGAAGGGGTTTAACAATTGTCAATGATCAGGAGAGTAAAATTCCAAGTACTATGTCCGGACTCTAAAAATGAGGGTGTTGAGTGCACCGACGTAGCGGGAGTTTATGTGAGAGTTTCTTATTCATCACTTTCTTGTAGTGATCGGGTTATCCCTAAGAATATTACACGTAACATTCTTCCGGGAACTTCTCATTACATCCACCCCCAGCTTTCTTTGTGAAGCTGGGTCTAACATTGTACTCAACTGAATGGTCGGGTTATCCTTAAGAATATCACATACGATATTCTCCCAGAAACTTCCCGTGAAAGAAAGGAAATAGTTTAGACTCGTATACCTATTAGAGTAGTGAGAAGCAGTTTATACTCGTATACACTTCGGAGTGTCGGAAGGAGCAGTTTATACTCTTATACTTGTCAGAGTCTGAGAAGGAGCAGTTTATACTCTTATACTTATCAGAGTCTTCATTCGACTTAATTGAGCGTTATGATGCCGGCTTCAACCAAGGTTTAGATGCTATTCTTAAGAGCGAAGCAAACCTTGGTAGGATGAAGGATCCTCCTGTGGTACACACAGTACTTTGTATCCTCTATATTGACAGCTTCCTCCTGATCTGTGATAGGTGATAACTTGATCTTGTTATTTTCAAGGAGGGACTCGAAAATGGTTGGAACGTCTTCGTCCTTGAAGGAGTACTCCTTTTGGAGTCTCGGATCCGAAGTCTTTTGCTGTTTTTAGGGTTGTTGTTGCGACGTCTGATTAACATCAACAACTGCTGTAGGCGCCTTCCCCTTACCAAGGGAGACGAAGCTTGAGTTTGGAGGGTTAGCCGTCGGTTGGCTTCTCTCGCCTTTCTTCCTTCTGAGGAAGCACTCGGCCTACTCTTCATAAACTTTCAACTCTTTCCAGGTGCTGGACGGTGCTACTCCCATAACTTCCAACACGTCCAAAGAGAGGTTGTTATGACAGGTTTGGAGGATGAAGTCCTTTGTGATCGGATCTCAGCAGTTCATCGCCTTATTCCGGAAGCGCTTGACGAAATCATCGACCATCTCGTTGATTCCTGTTTCTTATCGAAGAGTGTCCTGATTGACACCTTGACGTCATCATCAAAAAGTGAGTGAGGAACAGGTTCTCCAGGTCATCCCAGCTGTTGATGCTTTCAGGTTTGAGATGACGGTACCAATCGAAGGCAGTTCGCGAAGGGTGCTAATAAATGACCGGACCATTAAGGATTCATTCCCAGAAATCACACCCAAGTAAGACTTGAAGTAGATTAGATGCTGAGTGGGGGAACCCTTTCTGTTAAATGGCGTGAAGTTGATCAGGTTGAACTTCGTCGGATACGGTATCGAATCCCACTCTCTTGGGTAAGGACACAGAATACCGGTCTTCTTCACCTCTCGAGTAGACATCAGAGCGTTAACTTTGCTCTCGAGGTCTTTTATCTTTTCATCCTCGCTCGTATCCTTCATTGGTCGATTTTGAGGAGGAATAATGGGGTCACCCCCAGTGTTGTCATTATTGGCGGGACCACCCTCGACGTTGTTATTCTCAATGGGGCCACTCCCAGCGTTTTTGTCAATGGGAGGGTTATCTACATCGAGCTGTTCATCCACATCTGAATCGCTAGCTGCTTGACTAACATTGTTACGATGATTGGATTCACCTATCTGATTTGACAAGGCTCGGATCTGTTGATCATGCTCTTCCCTCATTAGCAACATAGCTATTTCTATTTCGAACTTGAAGTTCTCTTTTTACTTAGCCAAGGCATCCTCGATGATTTTGTCCATTTGCTCAGTGTTGACCATAAACGCCTCGCAGGATTGTCCTATGCTGGACACTGTATTGTCAGAAGCAATGGTAGAGTTCGCATCTGATGCTTCATCTTCCGAGGATAATCCTCTATTCATCCTCTGATAGTCCCTACGCCTAGTAGTTCCCGCGTGTAACCGAGTTATATGTTGGGATATGTCCAAAAAATGTCGGGGATTGAAACTTCACATTGACTTCTCCTTATCGACCATATTGATGGTGGCCTTTGGGAGTTCATCATCTTGCACAGCTGATCTTTTTCTATAGAAATGCCTTGGCTTGGACTTGGACGTTCTGATTGAGATCCTTTCAAATACCAAGACCCTCTGTAGAGCATTCTTGTGGCAGCTACACGCTAATAATACTGCCCTGATAAGTTTGGTACATGGTCGGTGAGAGTCCGCTTCCCGGGTACTTCTCTTTTGAGATTTATTTGTACCCCCTGCCCGATAGTACAACTCATCGATGTTGTGGTTAGAGAAACCTATTGGCTGTTGGTTTGATTCCTCAGATAGAACACTATCGTCTGTTCAGCACGTCTTCTTTAGCAGGAGTCACATATTTGGAATCACACCCGTGTGAGGATGAAATTTTAACGGGCTCTTGGTTTTGTGCAGGCATCTCCACGTGGGTAGTTACGGGAATCAACTTGTTAGGATGTCGCGTACGACCCCCACTCTGGATGGTTGCTCGGGGTTCCTTCAACAATCCCAAGCGTTCCTTAACAGGCACTTTGCTTTGATCTTCATGTAAAGGACCCAGGCAACCCTTCAATGGAATTCTAAATTTGGAGAGGTCTACGTCACCATAGGGTTTCACCGAAGGTGTGGTGGCAGAAGGAGTGGGATCCGAAGTAGACGAAGGCTGGGGAGCAACGTTGCTTGCTTTTGCCTTAGGCATTGATTTGGCCTTTACCATCCAAATTTGTTTGGATCTCGGCGATCTCTTAACTGCCTCTTCCTTTTGCATTTCTTGTACTTTTCGAGCAAGGATCTGGGAATGCGCAAGAAGTGCGTGACGCTTCTGAATGCACTTCTCAAGAGTGGAATGGTTTTGTTTGACACGAACCCGTTCGTTAGTATGTGGTTGGAAGGAGGTTCGCGAAGCTTGTTGTGAAGATGGCTTAGCCACTTGGCGCTTTCTGAACTCTTGATCCGCTTAGTAACGGAGTCCGTCCACTTGATCTAAACCTTGGCGAATTAGCGTGCGAGGCGTTGGCGTTACCTTTGACGTGCTCTATTTGATAGAGTTGACGTGTCTTCAGCAGTCGACACCTTGATCGAAGTGGAGTTCAGATCTACAGATCTGACTTCATTGGATGCCAGTGGATCATTGTGAGGTGCATCTGCAATAGCGGTAGTGAGGAGATCAGCTTCTTGAGTCCTCAGATCTGAAGACCAATGGATCTTCCGTGAGGAGGAGACCTTTCTACGCTTGCAAGGAGAGGCGGACCTAGAGGAGGAGGAAGAGAAGACGTACTCCTCAAACTTCTGTTGGTCAAATTCGTATTCAACCTCTTCAGCCACGGGGATGTTGATCGTCGGCTATGACTCGACAGCCTCAGTGGCGAGACTGTTGGCTCCCACTGTGGTCACCAGCTTGTATGGGAAGAAAATTGTTTTCTTCATTGAGGTATTCATTATAACTTCAGTCATTATAATGAAAATAAAAATATAGTCTTTTTATAAGACTCTTACACAATGAAAATAGAAAGTACAATTCTCGTCAAAACAAACGCATAGATCGTTTATTGGTCTTCTGCTTATGTGGGATGTTTACCTGTGCTGGGGTTAATCCGTGGACCATTGAACAATCAGATTAGATCCGGAGTTTCATTGATTCGCAAAGGAATCAAGAAACCGAAGCAATTATCTCAGCAACAGTGAGATAATCACTCTTCTCGAGATCACCGCAACGGGGCAATCTCAAGGCAAAGAACCGGGCTGCAGATCTGACGAACTCCTCTTCTTTATGCTAAAGAATTCGCTGAAGTCTCCTCCTCCTCTCTAAAATTTATGGCTCTTTAGTCCTCAATTCAGCAGGGCTTCGCCAACGCTCGAGAATTCCAGCTCTGAAAAAATGAAGGCCCTGGGACTGTATTTATAGGCTTTGGGACCTCTGTTTTTAGATAAGAATGATCGATTCACTCTTATCTTCAGTTATAACCACTTTATCACGTTTTTGGATAGATATTTTATTAGTTGGAGCAAATCCAGACGGTTAACGGTCGAAAAACGGCTTAAATCTGCCAAAATCTGATTTTCAGGTCTGCAGACACTCGTGGGTGTCTTGGCCAACCTTAGGCCGAGACACCTCTTGGTGTCTCTGCCAAGCCTTGGCCGAGACACCACTTGGTGTCTCGGCCAAGCTTTGGCCGAGACACCTCTTGGTGTCTCGCCGAGGTTTGTCTTTGAGAATTCCGTCCGTTTCCGCTGTATTTTTGTCATCCGAACTCGGAATCATGCGATTCAAAATGCATCGGAAAACTGACAAGGAGATCTACAAGCTCCCTTGATTGAATCATATGTGGAATGAATGGGACATGAGGAGCACTTCATCTTTCGTAAGCGATGTGCAGCTCCCGGTTCATTCGTGTTTCCGTTGTTTCGAAATTCCGTTGCTTCGCATGGTCCGTCGACTCACTTCATGTATTTGTCATCGTCAAATGAGTTTCTGTGACTCAAATAGTGATGTTCATCATATTTTCTTTGTTTCGAGCCGCGTTCGGGGACCTATAGGTAATTTTTGACGCCTACAGTTGAAGCGACGGCGGTGCATCATATCTATTAATGTCAAAAGGTCACCTCAATAGCAGCTCATCGTTTTCCTCATAAATACACCCCTCGAAGTCACTAACCAATAATTGTTCAACTTTCACCCATGCTCGGTAAGCCGAGTTTTAGTGAAAGGGGGCTATTGTTATAGCTTGCAAATAACTAAGTGTTAATCTTTCTTGAGTTGTCGACACGCGTCCCACTCCATGCCAGATTAGACATCATCAGAGCCCAAATGACTCAAACCACTCTTACGACTGACTCCATAGTTTGACAACTCTCAAAGCTAACTAAAAAGGCAGTCCTTACTATCTCATTCGCAGAGCCGAGTCAAAAAGCGGTGTCCTCGAATTTCAAACTAATAGCTACACCTCCTCATCATAGCTGGTGCCATGAGTCCTCATGAATCATCATTCACCAACCCTCCTCAATCATCCTCACATCCAATCAAGGATGGCTCACCCACTTCAGTAGTAGACACCTGTAGAGACACTTGTCGAGTCAGCTGCCTGCCTAGACTCGGCCATAGTTACCTTCATGCCCTTCCGATCTGCTATAAAAGGGAGCTGCACTGCATGAGATAACTTCTTTTACGATAACTTTGAGCAATCGCTCTCACTATTTCTCTTATATTGTCCCACTTAAGTTCAAAAACTAACTTGATTGATGGAGAAACAATGAAGAATCCAACTCCAACCTCTCACGAGTTCTTTCTGTGCAAGGAAGAATAGTGATCTACAGAGCGAGTCATCTGGAGGAGTTTGAGGACTCTAGCTCCACTTTAATCCACAAATAAACCCCCTATTTTATAACTGTCATCAATATTTTGTTAGTCTAAGTGATGTAGACCCAAAGCTAGAATCAAAAGAAGAAGGAAACAGTTAAAAGGCTTGTCATTCAATCAGAGGAAGATATCTATCCAACCGCAGACCCTGTAGAAAACTGAGGAGAAAACTATACTCTGGCTGGTCAACCGAAGTTTGGTATCGGTCGACCGAGTGTGGTCATTGGTCAACTGAAGGTGATGGTCAGTCGACCGAAAATGTGCACCATACCCTGTAGAAAATTAGCGTTCTGGTTGGTCGAACAAACACATTGTCCGGTCGATCGAAATCGGTTTTTTAGGTTTCCTATTTTGTTTGGGATTTTGTTTCCACCCAGACTTCTATATATATTCTTATATGTTTCTAGGGTTTAATAGGTGATGAAAAATAGAGGTTTTTGACTACTCTTGAGATCCAATTTCTTAGAGAGAGAGGCTTATTGTGAGCATTATAATCTTCTTCAATTAATCAAATAATTATGTGGTGTGACTCCCGAGGACGTAGGCACGTTGTCCAACCTCGTTAAATCTGGTGTGTTCTTTCTTGTTTACTTTCCTAAGAGTTTTTTGATTTGTGATGATTTTCCTACTTGCTCAACTCTCAAACACAAGATTCGGAAGGGCACGAATTCAATTTGATTATTTTGAATCCCTAACAACTGGTATTAGAGCTTTCTTCAGCAAATTTGTGAAAGAGAGTTATGGCAGAGGAAAGCAAATCTAAGATCGAGGAGTTTGACGGTTCAGACTTCGCCTACTGAAAGTTATAGATGGAGGACTATCTGTACCAGAATGACTTGTATCGCCTGTTAATGGGTAAGGCTAAGGGAAAGAAGAAAGAGTAGTTAGATGAGGATTAGGAGATACTAGATAGGAAGAATCTAGGGCAAATCCGGTTATCGCTCGCCAAGTCAGTCACCCACAGCATTTTGAAGGAGAAGACGACAGTGGGGCTTATGGAATTACTCACGAAGATGTACGAGCAACCGTCCACTGCAAACAAGGTGCATTTCGTCAAAACCCTCTTCAACCTCAAGATGGAAGAAGGATGGTCCTTCACGGTACACCTTAACGAGTTCAACATCATTGTTGATCAGCTTATCTCTGTAGACATCACGTTCGATGATGAAGTGTAGGCCCTATTATTACTAACGTAGTTGCCAGATAGTTGGGCAGGTTGTGTGACGATAATCAGCAATTTGGTGGAGAAGGGCAAGTTGAAGCTGAGCGAGGTTGTGAGCATGATTCTATCCGAAGAGATTAGAAGGAAATCGTCCAAATCAGAAGGTTCAGATTCAGCCCTAAATCTCGAGCAGAGAGGCCGAATCTAGAAGAAGGGTAACCAGAATAGGAGTCAGTCAATGTCAAAGAAGAAGAGGTCGAACTGGAATGTTAGGCCTATCAAAGGGAAGTGTTGAAATTACGGTCAGGAGGGCCATATGTCTTCAGCTTGTAAAGCACAAAAGAAGGATGTGAATGAGAAGAAGGCTCATCTTATGCAGGATGCCTTGATTCTAGCTATGGACAGCGATTCTGATTCTTACGTCATCGACTCAGGAACCTCGTTCCATGCCACTGCTAATAGGAAGCTTGTTCATAACTATGTAGCAGGGGACTTTGGAAAAGCATACTTAGGGATAATGAACCATGTAGTGTTGTTGGAAGAGGAGAAGTGCAAATAAAGTTAAAGGGCTCTAAGTGGAATCTGAAGAACGTGAGGCACGTACCAAAGCTGAATAGGAATCTTATTTTGGTTGGTTAGCTTAGAGCAGAAGGCTATATTTCGACATTCACTGGGGATTCGTAGAGGATCTCAAATGGTACTATGATTATTGCCGGAGGTAGTCAAACAGTAACTCTCTACCTTACCTCATATGCGAGTAACACCCTCGTAATTACAGTTAGCAAAGAGAGTACAGATCTGCGGCACAAGAGATTGGGACACATGAGCAAGAAGGAGATAAAAATTGTACATTCACAGGGGAAGCTAACCGGCATCAATTCCATCGAAGTCAATGTTTGTGAGGACTTCATATTTGGGAAGTAGAAGAGAGTTAGTTTCTAGAAGGGTGGAAGGCTACCTAAAGCTCAGAAGCTAGAGTTAGTTCATACTAACGTATGGGGTCCAACTAGCATATCTTCTCTTGGCGGTTCGGCGGACTATGTCACCTTCATAGACGATCACTCGAGGAAGGTGTGGGTATACTTCATGAAACACAAGTAAGAGGTGTTCGAGATCTTCAAGAAGTGGAAGACCATGGTGGAGAACGAGACAGATCTGAAGATGGAGTGTCTAAGATCAGACAACAATGGAGAATATGAGCTGGAGGAGTTCAAGAGGTTCTGTGTTCTAAATAGGATTCATTTGGAGAGAACTACTCCAAGGACGCCACAACAGAATGGTGTCGCTGAGAGAATAAACAGGACACTGACGGAGCGTGCCAGGAGCATGTAATTATATGTAGGTCTGCTAAGACATTTTGGGCGGATGCGGTGCATACAGCAGCTAACTTGATTAATCATGAGCCATCTGTTCCATTGGATTACGGGATTCTAGAGGAGGTTTAGATGGCAAGAAGATCAATACACTAGTGGAAAAATGGATTTCGCTGACGGTAATATTACTGACGGGACATTGCCGTCAGTGATGTAAACATCGGTGACGGGATTAACCGTCAGAGATATTGCCGTCACAAATTTTTTAATACCGTCAGCGATGCAAACATCGCTGATAGGATATGAACATCGCTGACTGGTAGCCCGTCAGCGATGTGGCTGTATATTCGTTTTCAGCAGTCCCGTTTTTCTCTCCCACCGCCAAAAATTAATACGGGTGTATCTTCTCTTCAAGAGCTTAGCAATCCTCATTGGAGCTTGAGGATAGATGATTCTCATGATAGCATGAGAATAGAGGTGTAAAACAGTACAGTGGAACGCAGGTGGAAGCGTGGAATGAGACGACGAGTAGAAGATTCGAAGAATCCAGTTTTCAGCTCGTGAGTCGACTCATACATAAACATGAGTCGACTCATCAGGTTGAGTCAACTCATGACTGTCATGAGTCGACTCACGAAACCCAGCCGTTTTATCAAAAGTTTCTGCTCGGTCGACTCATCAGTTTATGAGTCGACCCATGTGTCGTGAGTCGACTCATCTCCGTCATGAGTCGACTCATCGACGGTTTCTTGGTTTGGTTAGGTTTCTGTTCACACGAATTCCTGTTGGTTTTGGGCTTGGTTATTTACCAGATTGTCATCCACGTTTGTACACCTATATAAAGGATTGTTTTAGGGTTTCTAAAGAAATCAGAGGTAATTAGGAGAGATTCTAATCATTGTATTAGGGTTTAGAGAGGATTGAGAGGTTGTTCTCAATTCTAGTAAGATTGTGAGGGAGAGATTTGTAATAATTGATTCTTCATAATCTAGAGAAGGTATTTTCCTTCGCCATACTGAATTGTTCTTGTCTTTTAGTTGACTTCTTGTCAACCCACCTTTTGGTAATTCCGCGACCAAAGGGTGCTCGCACGGCGACTCGTATCAAAAATTTATCCCCAAAAATTTCGTCCCACCGCCAAAAATTTTGTCCCACCGCCAAAAAATTCATCCCAAAAATTTCATCACCCCGCCGGCCCCAAGCTCAACAGCTAACCGCTATGGGGACGTTGTTGAGACTTATTGCTTGTCTTCGGTGAAATTTTGGTCTTTTCCTGTTTCCGTGTGAATTGCTAAAAATGGGGTATATGATTCTAGTAAAGAACTAATTTTAGTGTACAAAAGTTTTAATAACGGCAGAGCTTGGTTTCAGTGCAGTAACTGTTCTATAAGCTTGGGAGATAATGAGTTACTCTGGCTAAATTTATTGAGACTTTTGATTATTTTGGGCGAGCTTTTCAAAATTAGATCTTTGATTCCAAAGGATAAAGCTATTTCGGTATGCTTGGTACTCAATGAGCTTGAGATGTAAGCAATGAATGCCAAAGGGGATACTTTTTTTTTTTTTTTGAGTTGAATGGTGGGATATTTAGACAAAATTTTTATGAATTATTTCATTATGTGATCTGTGGGTTTGTTTGGCTTTATGTTGTAGGATTCTTGCAAATAGGAAATCTGCAGCTCGGTCAAAGGAGAGGAAGATTCGATACACCAGTGAACTTGAACGAAAAGTGCAGACTTTGCAGACGGAGGCTACTACTCTCTCACCACAGCTTACTCTGTTACAGGTTAGGACTATTTGTTGAAAATTTCAAGTTACCTTAGATTTGGTTTCGAGCTTTTAATGTGTTCATTTATTTTTGTATGGTGCTTAATCACATCATGTTCATCGGTACATGATAATTTAGTCAGTCATAGTATGGTTCTTGGCACAATGATTTCTCTCTCTGTAATCAAGTGCCCTCCGTCATCTTGGTGATAATTACTGGTAACAGATAGCGTACCTTTTAATGGGAAAACCCTTTCTCATGCTGTTATTCCTATTAGTGCATATGAGTCCTGTCACAGACAACTGTCTTGCTTGTTGTGGTTCATAAGATTTAAAGCTTGTTCAGAAAATTTATTACGTCTTAAATTAACATATATAAGATTTAGTAAGAATCATAGCATCTATGCATACGTATGTTATATGTACATATATATACTAAAAAAACAGCCAAGTAATACTAGCTTGACATCATGGAATTGGAGCTTTCAACGCATGGGCACCTTCTCCATGCAACTATAAAGACAATAACAAATCCCTATAGCCTTTATGTGATTAGAATTTTGGCAATTCTTCTATGCCTTAGGATATACTCCCTCTTGACCTAGACTGATTTTCAGTAATTTCCTCTTGAGGCGGAAAGAGTGATGTTTGTTAAATAGAGACCTATTAAACGCATCACAACCTTTTATGCTGGTTAAGTAGAGGCCTCTTAAGCAACAAATGAAGAATTACAGGAAAACAGGTAGGAACCAGCAAACAGATTGGCAGTCGACCGTCGCGGTCGACCGCCAACGTACACACAGTCCTACTAAGATTCGGAGGTGATGGCGGTCGACCGCCGCGGTCGACCGTGGATGACTGTAATGGATTTTCTCTAGGGTTTTGGGGTTCGGTCGACCGCCGCGGTCGACCGCGAGACCTGTGTGGTCGACCGCCGCGGTTGACCACCGAAGCGGTTAAGTCAAGGTTCAGTTTCCAGACCCGTTTCGTTTTGGATTTGTATAAATACCTTTTGGGTGTTTTTAGGGTATTAAAGGCAGTAGTTTTGTGCAGATTGAGAGGGTTTTCTTTGGGCTTCTATTCTAGGAGCAATTGGAGAGATTAAGAGTGAGTTGTTGAGGTTTTTGGTGAGAGATTGTAACCTTAGTTTGTTCCTCTTGATTTCTAATAGTGAAAACTCCCCCCTCCTTGCCCCGTGGATGTAGGCATCTTGCCGAACCACGTAAAACTGGTGTTTGATTATTTGTTCTATTATTTTTGGTTGTGGTTTATCTTTTTTCTCAGCGATTGGTTTAGGTTCTCGAGGCACAACAATTGGTATCAGAGCTTCGGGCAACGCTTAGGCTTTTTGAAGGTATAGATCAGTTGGGAAGTTCATCTAGAGCTTCGATTGGTGATAAAGATTGGATCTTTGTGGTAAAGTTTCTATCTTTTTTCAAGTTGGATCTATTTCCTATTTGTTCCGTAATTGTTTGGGTGCTTTGAGATATATGGCTGAAAAAGATAAAAGTGGGGAGGGTTCTTCTGGTGTGAAGGTCGTCCAAAGTTTGAATATACATTCTATGAAAAGAGATGTGGAAAAGTTCAACGGCACAAATAATTTTGGACTTTGGCGATGCGAAGTCATGGATGCGCTAAATGCGCAAAATTTAGAAGATACATTGGAGTTGGACGGGAAACCGGCCGATGTTGATGAAAAGGTTTGGAATAAAATGAATAGAACGGCGTGTGGTGTGATTAGGTCTTGCCTTACCCAAGATCTAAAATATGATGTGATGAATAAAACTTCGGTAAAGAAGATTTGGGAGGTCCTAGAGGGCAAATATTTGACGAAGAGCGTCGAAAATCATTTGCATTTGAAGAGGAGGCTTTATCGCTTCCAATTGAAGAATGGGACATCCATTAGTGATCACATGAACCACTACACGAAGCTACTTGCAGATTTGGCGAACGTGGATGTTATAGTTGAAGATGAAGACAATGCATTGTTGTTATTGAGTTCCTTCCCTGACGAGGAATATGAGACCTTCGTCCTCACTCTTATTAATGGGAAGGCATCTCTTTCGTATAGTGAGGTCACCGCAGCCCTTGTGAACTATCAACTTCGAAAGAAGGACAAGGAGACTTCCATCAAGCCGGTTGTGGGGGCATTGGTTGTAAGAGCTAGAAGTCCAAACCGTGGAAGAAGGTCGCAATCTAGAGGGGGGCATCCTGTAGTTGGTAGGAATCAGTGTGCCTTTTATAAAGAGGATGGACATTGAAAAGCCGAATGCCCAAAATTACAAGCCGTGAAGAATAAATGGAAAGCTATTCAAGTTTTAGAGGTAAATGTTGCCAAGGCTAGTGGTGATGTTTCAGATTCAGATTCTTCGGGCTATTCGAGCCCAGCTCTTCCGTCAGTTGATGTTGCCGACTCCACCGAGTGGATGTTGGATTCTGGTTCTACTCACCACATATGCCCTAGAAGGGATTGGTTCTCTAGCTTTCATGAGTTGGAAAGAGGGGATGTTGTTCTCATGGGTAATGATCACAGATGCCCTATTGGTGGTATTGGTACCGTTCAGATTCGGATGAGTGACGGGATGATCTGAGAGTTGGCTGATGTGAGGTTCGTTCCTCAACTGAGGAAGAACATCATTTCACTTGGGGTATTGGAGGCAGCATGCTATAGGGTGACTTTGACGGATTCTCGCTTGAAGGTCACATTGGGGTCCATGATAGTGATGAAGGGAGTCAGACGGAGTAACTTGTATTATCTGCTTGGGAGCACGGTAGTTGATAGGGCGCTGACTACTTCTATGGCTAGACTGTGACATTGTTTGGTGCTGGGATATATTGTTGGCTATACCGTGCACAGATTGTTGAGGAGTGTTATGACCTACAGATTGAAGTCCTGTGAGCACATTGGGATGAGTGAGAAGACCGAGGTGGAGTTCAGAACTTCTATCCATCGATCGAGGGGTCTTATTGGAGGTGTTCAGTCAGGCATTGGGGGGATTTCCGAGGAGGCACCATCGGGAGGTAATCGTTATTTTGTTTCCTATGTTGGGGATTGTACTAGGCATATTTGGGTTGCAACCAAGTCCCGTTGGTATAAAGCCCTAGTAGTCCGTAACAGTTGGAGGAGGTGTATGGGCAGAAAGGTTACCAGTCGTACTTGTTCTAGTAGGAGTCCTTTCTTACATTGGTGCCGAGCTCATGGCAGTTGGAGACACTTCAGAGGAGAGGAGACAGTGGGGCGACGTGATGAGATGGCGGATTTAGTGAGCCATTCTTTTCTGGAGGAGGATCGGCATTGGTTGTCGAGCAGTGGATCTGGTATTCAGGCTTCGATAGGTTTGGGTCATCTTATGAGGTTGCCGACTGCTACGTATAGAGTTGTTAGATCTGGTGGAGCTGTTTCAGATTTTGCTTGGCGTCGGATATTAGGCTACCCAGCACTTGGTCACATCGTGGATGTGAGATTGGATCCGATTGCGCATTTGGGATTCAGAGGCTCGTTCGGCTATCAGTGGGGAGATTCTGAGTTTGGTCTAAGCAGGTTTGTCACTTTGGACTCTCGACAGGTGGAGAGTATTGATCAGGTTAGAGGGATATCGCAACGGGTGGAGGGTGATGCTACTCCACATTGGATGGGGATTTCCCCACATACTCCAGGTCATTCTTCATTGGTTGGGATTCTAGCTGAGGTGGCACAATGTAGGAGTCATTTATTTATGGGTGCAGATGATGAGGTGGTTGATTTGGATGCAGCTGGTGGATATATTTTGGATATGGCCATTGTTTCATCTCAGGTGGAGGTGTTGGACTGTTTTCAGATTAGGGTCGTTGATGATGCTATTAGCCGCAGGTTGGATTGAGGGCCTTTGGAGGCCATTGAGTGAACTACGTGAAGGCTTGATTCCTTGGGCAAGAGGATACGTAGGCAGTCTTTATGATGCAGCCGATTTGGTGAGCAACATCGACATTTGGGGTGAGTGTTTGCACTCCCATTTGGGTCTTAGGAAATGAGGCATTTGGTGTAGTCGGTGTAGGCTCAGTTAATTGGTGAGTAGACATAGTTGGTTTTGGGGTTGAGTGTTCGCACTCCCGTTTGGGTCTCGATGTGTTGTGGATGGGGTCCGTTGTCATGAGTCAGTTTCCATGGCGTACTGGATGCAGCAGTTGAGGCATTGGTTTGATTGGTGTCGGCTCAGTTTGGGTGGAAACATTTGCCGAGGTGGAGAATTGAAGAATTACAGGAAAACACGTAGGAACTAGCAGACAGACTGGCGGTCGACCGCCAACGTGCACACAGTCCTACTGGGATTCGGAGGTGATGGCGGTCGACCGCTGCGGTTGACCGTGGATGATTGTAATGGATTTTCTCTCGGGTTTTGGGGTTCGGTCGACCGCCGCGGTCGACCGCGAGACCTGCGCGGTCGACCGCCGCGGTCGACTGCCGAAGCGGTTAAGTCAGGGTTCAGTGTCCAGACCTGTTTTGTTTTGGATTTGTATAAATACTTTTAGGTGTTTTTAGGGTATTAAAGGCAGGAGTTTTGTGCAGATTGAGAGGGTTTTCTTTGGGCTTCTATTCTAGGAGCAATTGGAGAGATTAAGAGTGAGTTATTGAGGGTTTTGGTGAGAGATTGTAACCCTAGTTTGTTCCTCTTGATTTCTAATAGTAAAAACTCCCCCCTCCTTGCCCCATGGACGTAGGCATCTTGCCGAACCACGTAAAACTGGTGTTTGATTGTTTGTGCTATTGTTTTTGGTTGTGCTTTATCTTTTTTCTCGGTGATTGGTTTAGGTTCTCGAGGCACAACAACAAAAATGTTATGCATGTTGAGTAAAGAGTAAAGACCTATCATAGTTTATGTTTCTGTGAACTATTTGTGGAAAAAAGCCATATATCACAAACACGTTAAATGTCTGTTTCGGACATTAATCATGTGGCCTACTCTTTCTGCATGTCGGTGTATTGTGTCTGTGTTGGCAGGCACTACTACAAAGAAGGCCTGCCCCAACGGTTGTAACCGTTGGGGCAGATAGTATCCCCAACGGTTGGGACCGTTGGGGCAGATAAATCACCCGTTGCAGCAAGTAGCGTTGGGGCTGAAACTGCCCCAACGGGTGTAATTTCTGCACCAACGGTTGAACCCGTTGGTACAAGTAAAAATATAATTAAATATTTTAAAAAAATTTAAATCATGAAAAAAATGGCACCAACGGTTACAACCGTTGGTGCAAAATGCAGCACCAACGGTTGTAACCGTTGATGCAAATAGTTGCACCAACGGTTACAACCGTTGGTGCTGTATTTTGCACCAACGGTTGTAACCGTTGGTGCATATATTGTGCATTAATTGTTTCAAAACATGCACCAACGGTTACAACCGTTGGTGCTTGTGTTTTTCCTTTTTTTCACTTTTCCCTACAACGTTTACATATAACATTTCCCACAAAAATATATAATACACCTGTTCACAACATATATATTCCCACGCATAAAACAAAAGATTGACTAGAACCAAAATACAACAACTTATAATTAACTCAAGTCCCAAAAAAGGATATCTGGAATATACAAATGTCTTAAGTATGTTAATTAAAAGTACGAGTCACGGGTGATTTAATCGAATATAATCAGCAAAAGCTTTGCGGATGTCATCCTCGCTATAGCCCTCATGTGTAAAGCTCCCTAAGACGCCCCCCAGCATGCCCCCAGCACGCCTCCCAATTGACTAGCAAGAGGGTTTTGTGTCGAAATATCCTGAGGAGAACATTGAGCAGCAGATGTAGAACCCTGAGCATTCGGAGAATGATGAGCTGAAGTCGGGGGAGTAGTAGCAGGAACAACAGGTGGTGGACGAGTGGCCTGAGAATCAATCTGTAAAATAATTCGAATTCACACTAAGTATATCCAAACATGTAAACTTAAGCTTAATAAACAAGCCTTTTGTTGTATGAATAATTTATGACATGCATTTGTAGTGTTGAAGCATTTGTGACATGAATGCGGCTAACTATTAAGAAATGACATTAAACATATAACGACAAAAAAAATCTTATGCAAAGTAAAAGCAACGAGGGATGATAAATACTACTGAAGACGTAAATAGTAAGGATCATCTTAATTGTTGTCTTACTGTCTTAATATTAACAGATAGGATAAGGATAGTTTTCATGTTTCATTATTTTGTGGACTTAATTACAAGAGATAATCATGACGTAAATACTACATAATGTAGAGTAGCTCCTTATTTTTCTTTCCGTCCTTAATTTTTCTTCTTTCTCAGTCTGTTGTGTCTTATTTGTAGCTAACATTGCTATTTTAACATTTGAGGTGTAAAACTTTTTTTTATTATTATCATATATTAGAATTGTGAATGCTTGATATCGTGGTAGAATAGTTTATGAAGCCTGTAATCGACTTTAGAGCCTTATAGAAAAAGCCATTTGAAGCCAAAATAATCCTTCTAGGAAGTATCACTGAAAGCTGCATATGCAGAAATGCCACCAATAACAAAGCTGTTACACAACTGACAAGCACGCATTATGTGTCGAAAAAACTCATGTCTGCTGCTTCTTTTTCACCTTATTTATATCAATACCAATTTTTACCATCATAATTGTCTGTAACATTAAAGATCCATACTTCATGAATCCCGTGTTAGAGTATAAATTATAGCACGCCCCGCTGCAATTTTGAAGTTGTGGTGTAGAGTAACTGTATAAGGGAGCTTTATTGTTTTAATATGATATCAAAGTAACCCAGATTCAAATTAATCCCACTGAACACAAGTTTCAGAATAAACATATGCTGCATAAAATAGTTCAGGTTGCAGCCATTGAAAAGGATGCATATAAATTATAAACCCGGCCACAATCTTGGAGTTTCAGAGTTTAGGGTCATAGAAGGGACCTAAAATTCATGTACCATCCATATTACATCACTATTTTGACATTGAAGCCCGATACAGTGGTAATACCGCTATTTTGGCTATACAGTCTTGGTTTTAGTTGACTGTGGCCTTTGTTAACAATAATACTATATGCCATGTTAGTTTCGGCGCATCTATATATTTACAGTTTTCTGAAAAGACACCATCCGGAGACGCTACGCAAGTCTTATATAACTTACATTTCTCTTTGTCTAATTAACCTTTTCTCCTTACCAGATGCAAGATTTTACCACTAATGGCGGAAGTAGACCGCATGCTAAGACCAGAAGGAAAGTTAATCGTCAGGGACAACATAGAGGTGATCAACGAGGTGGAGAGCATCGCAAAATCTTTGAATTGGGAGATCAGAATGTCTTTCTCAAAACAAAATGAAGGGATACTATGTGTTATGAAGACATCATGGCGGCCTAAGGAACTAGATGCGAGGAGAGAGAGGCAAGCATATTGTGCCCATCTCTTCACTCTTTTTGATAGCGTATCGGTAATGTAGTGTTGTCCAGTTTTTGTTTCCTGTGGTTCTTGTATTACTACAAATTCACTGCATAATTATACAAAATTTTCAATGAGTGATATATCAGTTTACTCCTGGAAATCGTTGATGTCTGACTGATCAAAAAAAACATCTGATATTCCTTTAATTTAGCCAAAGTATATACACATGTAACTTATAGGTTTGATTAGTCAAGCGCGCACAAAAGAATCTGTATATATTGATAGGAAAGAGACATACTTTATAAATATTGAGGTTGTAAGGGAATGAGATAATATTGAGGTTTTTTTTTGCATACGTACTAGTTGGGTAAGTCGTTCCATCTTGGACTTAAGCTCGGCCATCTCGCGAAGGACATCAGGAGGAGTGGCAAATATCGGAGTGGAGGAAGTCTTCAAATAATGTCTACTGACACCATGACCCAAGCCTCTCTCATAACCGCCGTGATGCCCTCCATGTACTTCATCTAAAACTTTGGTCATCGCGGCAAACTTGGGTTCTTGGTCGACACCTAATGATTTTGCCTTTTCTATCACCCGGTCCTATATCACGTAAAGTATTCAAATATATATACTAGTTTGGCTCTTCCCGGATAGCGAATACCAAGTATTCTATCCAAATACCCATAGTAAATAAAACCTTCAGCTCCAATGGCCGCAATTCCGCTATTCTGGGTAGTCCGAGATTCTTCTATCTCCTTGATTTCAAATTTGTAGCCATTTATACCAAATCCTTTGTAGTATGCAACCTCCAGGCTTGGATGTCGAGCTAGACATCTCAAATCATCATCTAATGTTAATTCTGAGTTTGGATCTTGGACCTGAGAAAATAGTTCATCATTCCAATTCTAGGAATATAAAGATAAAATTATAAATTAATACAATAACATATAAGAAATTCTTACATAATTTTTAAACCAGGCACAAAAATTTTCTTGGTGATGCTTCTCCAACCGTTCATCATTCCAATTGCGATGCTCTTCATGTAATTCATCCTTATAAATTCTATTCTCAACATGAATTGTTAACATCAACATTATATTATTTCATGCATACATACACATATAATAGTAAATGCAAAATAAACTTACCCTCTAACTTCCTCAAGGCAAACGCTATTGAGGAGGATAAATTGATGTATTTGATTAATAAATGTGATTCCCATTGTTGTGTAAGTTGGTTTGCCATGTGTTCCATCACGAATACGCACAGGCCTATTGAGCTTAGTCTCTATGTTTTCATCCAAATAACGAGAACAAAATGTCGTTACCTCCTCCAGGAGATAACCTTCCATTATAGAACCCTCTGGCCGATTTCTATTCCGAATGTAATTTTTAAGAGTGAGAAGGTACCTACAAATACTAGTATTAGATTACTACATAAAAACATACAAAATAGAAAAGTTATATTTGTTGTGTCAAAGAAAAAAGCGAAACACCTTTCTATAGGATACATCCACCGATATTGTACCGGTCCAGCAAGCCTTGCTTCGGTTGCAAGATGAACAGTCAGGTGTATTATAATATCAAAGAATGATGGTGGAAAAATCCGTTCAAGCTTGCACAATATTAAGGGAACTGCTTCTTGTAGCTTCTCCAACTCCTTGTCCTTAATGGTTTTAGCACACAATTCCCTAAAAAAGCTGCAAAGTTCATTGATCACTAAACCAACAGATTCAGGAAGCGAAGCCCTAAGGGATAGTGGGAGAAGGTGCTCCATAATAACATGGTGATCGTGACTCTTCAACCCATCTATCTTGCCTTTTACAGTCTTTATCTTCTTATTAAATGATCCAGAAAACCCTGTAGGAACCTTCAGCTCATGCAATATCTCCAAAAATATTTTCTTTTCTAGTTTTGACATGATAAACGGCATTGGGGAGTACAAATTTTCCTGGTTTACCTAATTTAGGTATAGGGTGCAACTCTTTTCTAATTTTTAAGTGTTGTAGATCTCTCCGAGCTTGTAGGTTATCTTTTGATTTTCCATCTTTACAAAGAAGCAAGTTAAGTATGTGCTCAGATACCCCCTTCTCAATGTGCATGACGTCCAAATTGTGACGCACTGTATTTGTCACCCAATACGGTAGTTCAAAGAAAATACTTTTCTTATTCCATCCTTGTGGCTTTTCCTGTCTTTCCTTTACTTTTCCAAAAATCACATTTTCATAATCATTCCATTGAGCAAGTATGTCCGCTCCAGATAAGGGGACTGGAGCCTTTCGGTGCTCTGTAGTACCAGCAAAGTGAACATCATCATCCCTATAGAGATGGTCTTCTTTCAACATACGTCGATGACCACAATAACATAACTTTTTGCTAAAAGGCAACCATGTCGATGTTGTATCCATGTGGCAATATGGACATGCTTTATAACCATGTACAGAATATCCTGATAGCATTCCATATGCAGGAAAATCATTAATTGTCCACATTAATGCTGCACGCATTATGAAGGTTTCCCCTTTATCTGCATCATATGTCTCCACACCATCAATGAATAAAGACCGTAACTCTTCGATGAGAGGTCGGAGATAAACGTCGATATTATTTCCCGGTGAACTGGGTCCATCAATCAAAAGAGGCATCATAAAATATGATTGATCCATAGCCAGCCACGGTGAGAGATTATAAATCATCATTACAACCGGCCATGTGCTGTGTGGATTACCATTAAAACTAAAGGGGCAAAAGTCATCACTAGCTAGTCCGAGCCTGATATTACGAGGATCCTGACTAAATATTGGATGTAACTTGTCAAAATTCTTCCATGCAGGTGAATCTCTTGGATGACTCATTTTGCCATCTTCACTTGGAAGAGCACGATCATGCCAGGTCATTGCCACCGTTGTCTTCTTACACTTGTAAAGTCTCTGCAACCTCTGTGTAATAGGAAAATATCGTACTACCTTGAGAGGTATGTTATTCTTGCTAGTATGTGCCTTCTTCTTATATCTGGACACCCCACAAGTAGGACACTCTTTCTTATATGAGTTTTCTTTCCAATACAATACACAATCATTGGGACATGCATGAATCTTCTCACAATTTAAACCAAGATTAGACATTATCTTTTGAGCTTCATACCAACTATCAGGGACATTGTTCCCAACAGGCATAGAATCTTTTAGGAATTTAAGAAGCATCGTGAATGACTTGTTGCTCCATTTGTTTAGGCACTTAATCTGGAAAAGTTGAACGAACCATGACAGCGTGGAATGTTTTGCATTCTCATAAATCGGTCTCCTAGCATCATTCATGTACTTCTCATACTCATCTACATATTGTTCTTGTCTGGGAGGACTATCTTCAACATGATTAGGGTCACCGAAAGCAACCTCTACCATTTCCTCCATCTCCTCTTCCGGAAACAAGTTAATATCGTCAACTTCTTCTTCTTCTTCTTCTTCAACATTAATAGGAGTTAGAATTTCTCCGTGATATACCCAAGTTGTATAACCTCTAATAAAACCATACTTAACAATGTGAAGTTCTACATCTTCCTCTTTGCGATACAAAGTATTCCCGCAATGGCTACACGGACAAAGAATCATGCCATGTTGGATCTTATCGTGTTCACGTACAAAGTTCATAAAAAAAGCAACTCCTTCAATGAACTCAGGCTTTGTACGTTTTTCACGATTCACATACATCCAGTTCTTAACTCTGATATAGTCACGAGCCATGATAACCTAACCAAGACAGAGTTAGTGATAACAACTCATAAATTAAGCACGCTTGCACTAATTTTTAGAAAATTATAAAAACTATATAGTTTGGTATAAATAAATTATATTTACTTGTTTAAATTTAATCACAATTTTCAGAAATGTGAAACATACCTAGTGCATCAAATATTTATTATGTGTATGAAATTTTCACATAATATATGCTTACTAGTTATATTTCAAGCAATAAAAGAACATAGCAAAAATCTAACACTGACTACCAATTACCTCTTAGAAATTAAATGATAACAACTGGCCAATTAAAAATTAAAAACTCGATCTAGACATTAGCTTGAAATTAACACAGTTACACATTGCCTTAAATTTCAAATACAAGTATCTTGAGACTTAGATCCATTTTGTCTACAAATTATTCATAAGGGCCACTCTCACAGATGTGTAGATACAATAGTAATCAAACATATGAAATAGGCCTCACAGGATCTGTTTTTTTATTTTTTTGGGGTTTGGTGGAGTGGGGGTAAATTAACAGATAATAAATGGGGCTCCTTGATATTATGTGCAATGTACTAACTATGCAATAATTTTCTCACATATAAAGTTTTGAAAGCAGACAGTATCTATTCTCAGATGTCACTCTCATATTTCAGCTCAGGGTGCAGGATACAAGGATTAGTGTATAAGGGAATAATCGTTGAAAATGTGTGTGCAATCAAGAAGATAAGCAAGGATATGTCACAGGAAGTTAACATACTGCACAAACTCAATCATGTACAATATTATAAGCCTCCATAGAATTTGTACAGGAGAAGAAAACTGTTATTAGTCTATGAATTCATGGATAATCATTTCAGATTTGGAAGTTCTTGTGACTTAAAATCAGCTATCCTACACTGAGTTCCAAAGGAAATGGCTGTCAAGATTTTAACTAAAAGACATGATTTTAGAACTTCAATAAGACAGGAAATGATTATGTTTTGCTATTCTCCCAACAGAAAAATTACTAACCATGTACCTGTTAGAGCATCTCAAAACGTATGGAAGCAATAGAAACCGCGTTCAACTTTAACAAAGTACTAGATTAAAATATGGGCAAGCATGCTCTGAATTTGCTTGTTCTTCATAAGCATCTTCATAAGCATGTTCATATAACATAATACACAGTTTTATATCAGCTGATTGCTAGGATATAGAAAATAAGTTGATTCATACGATTACAAGCAAGTACCGCCCTGTTGATTGGCTCAAGAATCCTAACAAGCAGTAATGTTCTCCTTAACGGGAAATTGAGAGCTAAAATAACAAATTTTACACTGGCAAGATCATCAGACTGGAGAATGAAAATAACAAATTTGACCGTAGATCGAGCTGTGAGAATGAAATTGAGAGTTAAGAGGACTTACAAGTCAATTGTCCGGCGAAGATGAGGAGGAGAGGCGGTGAGGTCCGATTTGGGGGGAAGAACTAGGGTTTTTTTTGGGGGATTCGGCGGAAAAGTACAGGGTCGACGGCGGCAGCGAACTTCAAGGCTCGATGGCGGCGGCGATCTCCGACGGAGGTAGCGAACTGTTACTGTATTCAGGGCCCAATACGGCAGCGACGAAGATGAGGAGGAGCAATGCAGGCTCGACGGCGGCGACGAAATTCAGGGCCCAATACGGCAGCGACAACGAACTTCAAGTCTCAGGCTCGACGGCAGCGGCAGCGACAGCGGCACGAACTCAGGGGGGGCCGATTTTTTGATGAGAGGGGGGGAGGGAGAGAGAGATCGGGGCTTTTGGGGGGTGGGGGGGGTTTCTTCGTTTTTTCTCTTTTTTTTTCCACGAAAAAGAATGGGGGGAAATTCCCTCCGTTGGTTTTTTTTGGCAAATCCACTTTGCCCCAACGGTTTAACCCGTTGGGGCTGATAAATCCAGCCCTAACGGTTGTATACACCCGTTGGGGCTGGTCATCTTTTTACTAGTGAGGTCTGTCTGTGCAACTTAGGAGAAGATAATTGCTCTATTTCATTATTCTTGGATTACTACCTGACTTAGTTTACTGGTTATTAAGCTTCATTTTTATCCCATGGAATGAATTCTATGCAGGTTGGGCACTTCGGAAAATTTAGTTCACACCATTCAAGACAAAATCAAATAGGCTGATGCGATGATTGAGGAAAACAAGAAACACCGCAAGGAAATTGAGGAGAAGGTTGAAGATGCAAAACAGTCCTTTAAGGTAAGCCTAATTATTTGTATATTGATGACGAGTTATTGATTATTCTAATATTATTCATGATATATGCACAATAATATCTCATTTTTTTATTTCTTTAGGTGAGAGCGAGGATGAGCCATCCAGGGGTTGTCTACACAATATTACTATTATTATTTGTATCTTAGACATCTTTATGTGGGAGATTATGATATATTTGTATGCTTTATATCCTTAAACTCTTATTTATTGAAACTGTGAGATATATGTGGGTATGGATAAGGATCTTTTATGGAAGCTTGTTTATATGGGTATGTATGTGCGTATGATACATGTGGATATAGATCTTTTATGAGATGTGTAGGAGATTATCATATTATTTGTGCGGTTTGTTATTTGTGACGTTTGGATTGTGAAAATTTTGAATGTAGGGTATGGATATATGCGAGATATTAATTATGAAATGTGAAATTTGAATTTATGCAAGTTTCTTTAAATGTTTGTGAAATTTGGATTGTCAAAATTTTAAATGTAGTGTATGGATGTATGCGAAATACTAGATACGGAAAGTGCACAAAATTTGTAAACTTTGAATGTATGCGAGATGGTTGTGGAGATTGTTGTGAAATTTAGATTGCATATATTTCGAATGTAGTGCAGGGATTGTATACAGGAAATTTTGTATGAAATCAGCATATTTTTTTGGTGATTATATAACATCCTTGACGGGCTTGCCGTCAGGAATGTGTACATCCTTGACAGGCTTGCCGTCAGGGATAAACATCCCTGACGGCAAGCCCGTCAAGGATGTTATACACATTCCTGACGGGAAGGCCGTCAGGGATAACATCCCTGACGGCAAGCCCGTCAAGGATGTTATACACATTCCCGACGGGACGACCGTCAATGATATTTTAACATCCCTGACGGTGGGAGCCGTCAGGAAGATGCCTTCAGTAATGCTTATTACTGATGGCGGACCATCAGGGATGTTTTTTCCCTGACGGGACTTTTACTGACGGTGTATCCTTGACAAGAATCCGTCAATGATACGTATCCCTGATGGTAAATTTGGCATCCCTGACGGGAAAGCTCGTCAAGGATGCCCATTTTTCTACTAGTGATCTCTTATATTTGTGAGTATTTGGTTGTGTGGTATATGTTCATATCAGTACCATGTCAGGGACAAGCTAGAGGCTAAGTCACAAAAGTGCATATTTTTTGGATACGACTTTGACAAGTTTGGGTATCATCTTTGGGATGAGAAGAACAGGAATATCATCAGGAGCATGGATGTGATATTCAATAAGGATGTTATGTACAAGGACATGAACAATGCTAGGATAGCCAAAGTAGTAGGAGCAGTACTACGGATACAAGTAGATCTAAGTATATGGATTTGGAGGAACATCCAAATGGGGGCGACAAAGTCAATTCCGATAGAAGAACGTAGGAGACTCTATATGCAGATATGACTACCTAGGGCGTGGAGCTTAAGAGGTCATCCAGGGTACCCAAATAGAATCCCAGATATCTCTCATCACTTGATTATTTACTTTTGATAGATAATGGAGAACCAGAGTGCTATGAGGAGGGTATGCAAGTGAGTGAATCTCAGCAGTAGGAGCATGCGATGCGAGAGGAGATGGATTCTCTACACACTAATGAGACATGGGAGTTAGTCCAGCTACATGCACAGAAGAAAGCTTTGCATAACAAAAGGGTCTATCGGGTCAAGCAGGAGAGTGATAGAAGCAAGAGATACAAGACCAGATTAGTCATGAAGGGGTTCCAACAGCGGGAATGAGTGGACTATACGAAGATATTTTTCCCCGTTGTGAAGCTCATAACCATCAGAGTAGTGTTGAGCTTAGTAGCTGCAGAAGATCTCTATCTTGAGCAGTTAGATGTGAATACTGATTTTCTTCATGGTGATTTGGATGAAGAAATCTACATGAAGCAACATGTTGGCTTCATTGAAGAAGGAAAGGAAGAGATGGTATGTAAGCTCAAGAAGAGCTTGTACGAATTGAAGCAGGCTCCGAGATAATAGTATAAGAAGTTCGATAACTTTATGCAGAGCAATGGCTATTGAAGATGCAATTCAGATCATTGTTGCTACTTCAAGAGGTTCAAGTCCAGTTTTATCGTATTATTGTTGTATGTTGATGACATGTTAGTTACAAGACCGTGATTAGAAAAGATAAATAGATTAAAGAAGCAGTTTGCAAACGAATTTGTTATGAAGAATCTAGTATAGCGAAGCAGATTCTTGGGATGCGAATTAGTAGAGATGAAGCTGAAGCAACATTGAGATTAAGTCAAGCTGAATACATCGAGAAGGTACTTCAGAGATTCAACATGTAGAATGTAAAGCCCGTCGATATGTCCCTTGGAAGTCAGTTCAATGTATCTGAGGAGCAATCACCCAAGATAGATGTAGATATGGAGCATATGAGCATAGTGCCATATTCGTCGGCCATTGGGAGTCTCATATACGCAATGGTTTGCACGAAGCCGGATATCGTCTATGCAGTGAGGGTTGTAAGCAGCTTTGCAAGTAATCCAAGGAAGCAGCATTGAGAGGCCATGAAGTGGATATTGCGCTACTTGAGTGGGATTACGAAAAAGTCACTATGTTTTAGGAAGAAGGAGTTGATACTGCGGGATACATGGATGCGGATTTCGCTGATGATTAGATACGAGGTGGAGTACCATGGGGTATGTTTATACCTTGGCATCGACAGCAGTGAGCTGGGTCTCACGTCTGCAAAAGATTGTAACATTATCTACAACTGAGGCTAAGTATGTCGCGGTGACTAAAGCAAGCAAGGAGATGATTTGGTTGACAGGGTGCCCGGAAGAGTTGGATCTGAAGCAGGGGAATGGGGTTCTTTATTGTGATAGCCAAAGTACTATACACCTTACCAAGAATCCAGTATATCATGCCAAAACGAAGCACATTGATGTACGATACCATTTCATGCACTCACTGATTGAGGACGAGAAGTTACAGCTGGAGAAGATTTTGGGGAGTCAAAATCTTGCGGATATGTTGACGAAAGCAGTGGTAATTGACAAACTGGAGTTGTGCGCAACTTCAATTGGCCTTCAGGGATAGGAGATGAAGGTGGAGCCACACCAGGAGAATCAGCGGGATTGCTAGGTTTGATGATGATTGAAGAATGGATGTTTTCCGGGCAGGATAAGATGCTTGCAAAAGAGGCAGGAGAGAGCTTGTTGATGTTGTTTTGTTCTCCAAGTGGGAGATTATTAGTCTAAGTGATGTAGACCCAAAGCTAGAATCAAAAGAAGAAGGAAACAGTCAAAATGCTAGTCGGTCAACCGGAGGAGGATATCCGGTCGACCACGGACCCTGTAGAAACTAAGGAGAAAACTGCATTCTGGTCAGTCGACTGAAGTTTGGTGTCGGTCGACCGATAGTGGTCATCGGTCGACCGAAGATGATGGCTGGTTGACCGAAAACGTGCACCAAACCCTGTAGAAAATTGGCGTTCTGGATAGTCGACCGAACACATTGTCCGGTCGATCGGAATCGGTTTTTCAGGTTTCCTGTTTTGTTTGGGATTCTGTTTCCACCTAGACTTCTATATATATTCTTATATGTTTCTAGGGCTTAATAGCTGACAAAAAATAGAGGTTTTTGACGGCTCTTTGAGATCCAATTTCTTAGAGAGAGAGGCCTATTGTGAGCATTGTAATCTTCTTCAATTAATTAAAGAATTGTGTGGTGTGGCTCCCGAGGACGTAGGCACGTTGTCGAACCTCATTAAATCCGGTGTGTTCTTTCTTGTTTACTTTCCTGCAAGTTTTTCTTTGATTTGCGGTTATTTTCCTACTTGCTCAACTCTCAAACACAAGATCCAGAAGGGCACTGATTCGATTTGATTATTTCGAATCCTCAACATATTATGTATCTATAATTTTACATATATGTAATCTTTGGCCCTATGGAGTCTTTTATGTCGCTGTCTGCCTCAACCAAAATTTTAAATTTTTGGTAAAGCTAAAGTCTTAGTGTTCACCTTAATTAAGTCATACATTAAATTCTGATACGCAAAGATAGTGTTCACTTCTATTTCAAGTATAAACTTTTTTTAATACATATTTTTCTCTTCTATTAAAAACGAAATTTGCTTTCTCTATGCATTGAAATATTCGAGTTTTTAAATTTTATGTTTTACCTTTTAGGGCATAATCTAAATAAAGTTTCTGACTCCACCCTCATTATAATTCTACACTCTTACTATGAGAACAACAATAATAGTTTTTCTCCTTGTATTAGGGGGTGTTTGGTTGCACAATTTTATAGAAATTTTTTTTCAAAATATCTGACAATGACAATTCTGTTATTAAAAAATTTCTGTAGATTTTCGTAAACTGTGTTTGGTTCAAAAAAAAATTACAGAAATATTTTCTGTAAAGTATAAAAATGTATCAAAATTTACAGAAATCAAATTTCTCTCAAAATGAGCGAAAATCACTCAGAAATCTGACACCACATTGTCACTTTTCTATAAAGTTGACAATTTTCTATAAATTTAGGGGTTGTTTGGTTCAATTTCTATTTAAATTATAGAAAATCTTGTTATTTTCTATAAAGTTATGGGCCATTTTCTTGTCTTGCATCAAACAAGGAAAGTAAAAAAAAAAATTTGATACTTTTTGACTTTTTAAAACTTTTCCTATAATTGTTTTATGAAATGCAAGTAAATCATATTTTGGATGGAAAACATTTCCTATAATTTGTAGAAATTGAACCAAACATCCCCTTAACCGACACTCAATTCAGTAGGATACTCCTGATGTGACGTCACTGATTAATCACCATCAGGTTAAATTATTTAGTAGAATTAATAGTAGATTAAGACATGACATTTCTCAAAATCCTAATAATTTAATGAACTGTCATGTAACAAGAAAGCAATGCTATGGGGAAATGTTATTGATTTTAGCCCAAAATTCCTAAGCTATTCATTAAATTGCACCAAAATGTCAACAAAACTAACTATTTGATGTAGCCATCAAACAAACACAGAAACGAGACTTGTGTAAATGAGACCACGCAGGGCGAAAATGACATATTTAATGCTGGACAAGCTAATTTTATGGGAAAATATTACAGCAACTTCGGAAGTTAGTATAAATTCCTTAAATGGGCTTGGACCATGTAGGTGTAAATTTTGATTTTCCGAAACAGGGATTTCGTTTGTATTGATAAGAATAGCTTATTACAAACTAATGAATCGAAATTACAACAGAAGCAGAGGGAATGTCCTCCTTGTTTAACGTGGGGACTTTGGTAGCAATAGGATGTCTCGCCCAGTTATCGTACTGAGTCTGCTTCCCTTGGACGATTCGATTGAGGTTGCAGGAGAGCTTCAGTAGTAGAAGCTCATGTTGGTCGAGTTTAAGTCTCCGAGTTCAATGGAGATCAAGGTCGAGAACTGAAGGAAGATGCTACAATGCAGGAATACTACAAAGAGCAGATCCTTCGCTCGCTTGGGAGTCGAAAGCTGATGATCGGGTTCGCTGACTGTATTAATCAATGAACTGTCAATGAACGAACCTTGAACCTCTTTCCTGTAACCAGGAGAGGCTCTTAAATAGAAGAGAGATGGCGTGGTTGCTCCCTTGGATCATGGGATGTGACCATGTACTGTTGAGAGATGTCATACTTCTCACTTATACTGTGAGCGGCTGCTTGATGGGCTTGGAGTACTGTGCTCCTTTCCCTCACGTCACGGGAAGTGGGAAGGCCCATTCTTGTACGTGATATTGCGGCTGCTCAGTACTTCGGTGAGTTTAGCGAGCTTATTGATCGCCCGGCTGGTTGCTTGAACCCGCAGGCGAATCCCAGTAATTTGGATGAGCTTGACTCGTGCAAGCGAGTCTGGCATGTAGGCGAGTTTGACAACTGCGTGGATTTGACTGGTCACTCGTACTGTGAGCAGCTACCTGATGGGTTTGGAGTACTGTACTCCTTCCCCTCACATTGCGGGAAATGGGAAGGTCCATCCATGTACGTGATATTACGACTGCTCGGTACTTCGGCGAGTTTAGCGAGCTTATTGATCACCCGGCTGGTTGCTTGAACCCGCAGGCGAATCCCAATGATATGGATGAGCTTAACTCGTGCAAGCGAGTCTAGCATGCAGGTGAGTTTGATGACTGTATGGATTTGACTGGTTGCTCGTACTGTGAGAGGCTACCTGATGGGTTTGGAATATTGTACTCCTTCCCCTCACATTGCGGGAAGTGGGAAGACCCATCCATGTACGTAATATTACGGCTGCCCAGCCCCAGGTGAGTCTGGCGAGTTCATCAATTGCCTGGCCATACAGGCGGGTCTACCTCATGAGTAGACTTGACTAGTACAAGCGAATTGAGTGTGCCGGTGAGTTTTAGGTCGCCTGGCGGGTTGTCTAGACGTGCAGGAGAATTCATCGACCGCGTGGTCTTGACTCATGTTGGCGAATCAAGCACGTGGGCGAGCTTCCTTGGCGCACTCAACTTCTAAGTAGATTTGACTCATGCATGCGAGTTAAATAAGTAGGC
The DNA here is from genome assembly GCA_022839385.1 of Asparagus kiusianus. NCBI lineage: Eukaryota > Viridiplantae > Streptophyta > Magnoliopsida > Asparagales > Asparagaceae > Asparagus > Asparagus kiusianus. The sequence continues at coordinate 48,990 of BQKN01000713.1, read as the reverse complement.
GGAATTCAAGCCCTTCTGCAGTTAAAGCAGTTTCCACCGCCTACAAGACCCCCTTCAAAGTTTTCAGACCTGAACTAACTTGAGTGTGGTCTGGAATACTTTGAATAAAGAGATTTGCGGCTCGTTTCATGAGTTAGGGCTAATTTGATTCTCCTGGTTAGGTTGAGCCCCTTTGGGCAAGCTCGAGCTATGCTCATGTACACAGGCGAGATTGGTGCTGTTCGAGTTGGGTCTTTACTGACTAAGTCCGATCTCATGGGGGTTTGCCGCATGTTTGTAGGACGAGTCCCCATAACGCCTCGTCTTCGTATGCTTACTCTGAGATGTGGATTTGATGACACTTTTGATTTCAACCGTCAATCCGACGTGAGATTGTGTACGAATTGCCCAACTTCGGCTGTCTCATGTGGAATTCCAAGCGTCATGCTTCCTTTGTGGCTGCTTCATTTGAACTACTGAATTGAAACTGCCCGCTTTACTTAGTCGGTGAATCTTGTCGATTGAGATCTCGTATATATAGCGTTTATTTCCTTCGTAGAGAGATCGCTTATACTCGTAAATTCTTTCGCTCAAGCTTTCTTAAAGAGAACTCAGGCTCCTCAAGTTCGAGATGGTCGTGAGAGTGAGAACGTGTGCGTTGAAGGGGAAGGAAGAGGCCGTCCGACCTGAGCCCGTCATCCTTTCTGATGATGAGGAGGAAGAACACACTCCTGCTCCTGCCCAACATTCCTACTCTCAGCCTCCTCTAGCGGATGAAGAGGTTATCCCTTTGATCCCTCCTATCACCATGATTCCAGCTGGTCATGAATCCGCTTCTCCGAGCTCTAGATCCGCGCAGGGCCTCCTCCGGTAGCTAGAGAATGCTATGAAGCAAGCAGTCTCTATTGCTAGCCTTGGTTGGGGGTCCTATGCAGATTTTAAACCTTTCCTCGTGAACTACGTGGCCGACCTCAGGCGTTCAGGTGAGGCTCAAGAGGCTTCACGTTGTCTGGTCAAGCTTCTTGGTTTCGAACTACGTCTGACGTGCCTGGAAGCCTTGTTGCGTGCGGACTCGGAACCAGATGTGGAGCGGCTCGTGGCTCAAGCTTAGGTCAGAGGGGCGAAGGAGCGAGAGCTTCGAGAGAGGGACCTATCGGATAAGGGAGCTCTCGTTGCACATTTGCTTAAACGATGATGCCTGCTGCAAGCAGAGGTCGATGCCTTAGTTTCTGCCATTGCCCGAATGAAGGCCCAACTCTTGGAGAAAGAAGCGAATCTGAAAGGTTTGCAGCTTGAGAGAGCAAATGTTATTGGCGCTGTCGAAAGGGAGATGCAAGCCCTTCAGGCGCTCCATCAACAGGACTTTGTTGCTACTGCATCCTTCGAGGCCAAGATCCGAAAGGAGGCGGAGGACCAGGTCCAAGCGGATCGAGCGGGGAAGATAGCCATGATTAAAGCTAAACTCGCCTCTTTTAACGAGCTGGACTAGGTCTGACAGAGTGGGTTGATATTTGAGACTTTCTTTTGTTTTGTTATGACTTTGCTTGGATGTATTATTATAACTATTGTCTCAAAGTCAGTTATGAATGGAATGATGTTTTTGTTTGTCCATTTATTTTTACTTTACACCTCATGTGTATACTCCTCTCTTGTTGATCGACCCTTATGATTTTTAGCAAACCCCCAGCTATCAACGGGTTCGACTGGCCTTTACTGATTATCACTTGGATCAGACTAGCCGTACTATCCTCCTCAGTACGATGAGTTATCGAGAAGTCTCTCTTAGACTTAATGCTAAGATTTCTCTTCTAACCTTAGTCGTTCGAGGCGTCGGTTCAAATTAATCATAACCGTTTAGGCCATAATTAGGTTGGGCCGCGTCATTTAAACGTAACGATTTATTCTCAAAATGACTGTCACTTGCAGGATCGGTCGAGGAGTGTCGAGGAGTTGCACCGCTTGACGGGTCCGATCATGTATGCAAGTCCGTCTTTTTTGGGCGAGCTCGGAGCTTGATGCTTCAGACGAGTTGAACCAATGGGTGAACAGAGAAGTACCGATGAGGTCCATCCCTACAGGCAAAGTTCAAAATAGTAGAGGACGAACTTGGGGCTTGATGCCTCAGGCAAACTAGACTGAACAGGAGAATGGGGCAGTGTAGGCAAGATTTGTTCTCACATGCGATTTCTAAAGAGGTGGAAGGCGAGCCACGTATTCGCGGGCGGATTGGTGTCTGCCAGCTGGGGCCGCATAGGCTTGTCAGGTCGTACTAAATGTGATTTGACAAGGTGACGTCATTTTCACGCGCCTCGCTCAATGACGAGTCATGGCCGTCACTTTCAGAAGTCGTCTTTTGAATTCTGACGTTAGATCTGCCAGGAAACTGTTTCTTGGTTTGGGCTTTGGGTTCAACTTGCCCGACCCGTTCGATGGTTCCTCTGTAACCGCCAAAATTAAACTATCGAGAGTGATCTAAGCCGTCGATTTCGATTGTGGCAAGGCCTCTCAACCTCAAGCATTTCACCTTTAAATAGGCTTCATCTCCTTGCTTTGGAGACTACTATGCTCAGGAATTTCTGCCCACCCAAATCTTTCAAAGAGAAAAATTCAAGTTTCCTCCTCGACTCTCCGATATGGCGCCGAAGACCAAGAGATGTGTTTCGAAGAGAAAGGGCCCAGGCAGTCCTTCTAGTGGCGTCGTCGCTGTTATGGCCACTAGCGTTCCTGGAATGCATTTAGTTAAGTCTAATGGCTTTGTATCAACGAACGATGTTGAATCGAGAAGATGAGCACTGTTTGCTCATATTCTCCCGTGGATTTTGTTATTATTATTATTTTTTACAATTTTCTCGATTTGGGTGAATCCGCCCCTTTTCAAGCGGATTTGGCCTTTGCCAGGCGAATTCAGCTTTTGTTAAGCAGATCTACCTTTTGTCAGGCAAACTCGGCACTCGCTAGGTGAGGTTGGTTTCGTTAGGTGGGGTTCGTCTATTAAGATTCACCTGCTTGGAGGACTTAGAAGTTTTCTGATTCCAAATATGGATTCTGTTCTAATTCTTCAGCTTTGTCTTACAGCCGTGTTTTCTGATGAGGTCCTCCCGAAGGGTGCAGTAGGCCATGTTGTGGATGAAATCCACTATTATCTTCCCAGCATGCCGAGAGGGTTCTCAATCATTAAGTTGCGCTAGCTCTCGGTCCCGAGAACGATGAAGTAGGATCTAACCTCGACTCAGGATGGTGTGACTTGCGGGGTCTTCACAGGTTCCACAATCGGCTATGGGGTTGACAGTTCTTGTAAGCGTGTGACCGCTCTGTGTCCCGGCCTACTGTACAACGAATTGCCCGTAGGGGAGACGACTGCGGTGGCTGAGATGTTTCGCCATTGTTTCTTCCAGGCCGAGGGGCGGTTTCCTCCGAAAGACTTCAGGGGTGAATTCACTCTGCGCCCGGTAGCAGCACTTAGCAGTCTAAGATCACTGAATATGTTTTGGCGGAAAATTCCGACCTTGCAGGTTCGGAACTATACATGGCGATCAGATAGTAGCACATTCTTCACTCCTAATGGTGATCTCGGCATCACTCTCCACGAGATGTACGATGTGTCGGGCTTGCCGTAGGGGGATTCCCCTATGAGGAGTACGTGCCGAGCTAGGATGAGATTGACTATCTATCGACCTGGTTCCCCCTGGTAGTAGAGACTTTATGGGAGCTGCTCGGTCACTACCAAATATGCCTCAACACACTAGGGACGGTGGATCATAAGGGCAATAAGAAAAGAGCTTCGGGGATCAGCCAGAAGAATTAGGTTGATTACCTGTTTTCGGATAATAACGTCAAGGGGAGGCCAACTCTGCCACTAGGTGAATGCGATCAGGATGGAGTGGAGAGGAGGATGGCCGAAGGAGGGGCCGCCGAAATCATTGAGCATGATGAGGGTGGGTTCAAAGTGGGGACGACCTTTGAATCGTTCCACCATCAGGCTAGGTCCCCTATATCTGCGAAGGCTCTGCTTGTGGGGTATCTCATGTTATGGTTGAAGAGGTGTGTGGTTCCCACCAATTCTTTTGACGCGATCCTAGTGGAGGTGATCTATCCTGCGGTACGTTTGGCCTATAGGAGGTCATATGTGTTGGTGTCGGCAACGATGGCCTGCATCCACAGGGGACTTCGCACATTGACAGCCTAATTTTGTGGCGTGTCGTACGCGCATGAGGGAGAAGGTGAAGTTGCTAAGACTCTTAATCCTAGAGTGGGGCTACCGTACACCTACTTGATGGTGTGGTTCGTCTATCACAATACGTGCTTGATGAGCGCCCCTGCGGCTCTCTAGGACGAGGGGTTCGTCCCGTTCGTCCAACGCCTGGAGAAATGCTCTTGGAAGTGTAGGGACGTCCCTGACATGAGGAAGACGCTGTCCTACTTCCGTCATTACAATTTTCACCGATTATTCCCTTATTTCACTGGCAGAGGGTATAGCGAGGCCCTACGGGACATATCGACGGTGGACCATAACATCATCCTCTCCTGTGGTGCCTTTCGCTGGATGGTTAATATCCAACCGGGATACCATGTCTTGCGAACAGGCCTCGTGTGCTATCTTGAGCCTTACATTCCTTGTAGGTGTAGACGGTAAAAATTACCTTTGCAGATAAGACTGAAGTCTGCCTGCGTATTCGAGTCACCCGCATGACTTGAAAATCGGGCTCACCTGTGTGTTTGACTCGCCAGGACAAACCAGGGCCATGCGATCGTCAAATTCGCCTACACTTGGGCAATACGCCAGGTGATTAGAAACTCACTTGCATACCCAGACAATCAGCCAGACGATTAACATCCTCGCCAGACTCGCCAGGGTACTCGTCGGCTACTATGTCACGTACATGGATCTGCCTTCCCCACTTCCCACGACCTGAAGGGAAGGAGCACAGTACTCCGAGCCCATCAAGTAACCGCTCACAGTACGAGCGACCAGTCAAATCTATGCAATCACCAAGTCCGCCTGCATGCTCACGACTGAAGCTTACCTCGCCTGCATGAGTCAAGAGCTGAATTCGCCCATGATCAACGAGCTCGCCGAGCTAGCTGAAGTACCTGGCAGCCGCAATAGCACATACGAGGATGGGCCTTCCTACTTCCCACGACGTGAAGGGAATGAGTACAATACTCCGAGCCCATCAAATAGCCGCTCACGGTACTAGTGGCTAGTCAAATCTTTCCTGTCGTTAGATACCGCCTGTATACTTAACTCTCCTGCACGAGTTAAGTTCGATCAAGCTGCCTAGGTTTGCCTAAACGACCAAGAAAGTCGCCAAGCAATCGACAAACTTGTCAGACTCCCTCGAGTACTAGGCAGCTACAGCATCACGTACAGTGATAGGCCTCCCACTTCCCATGACGTGAAGGGAAGGAACGTAGGTACTCCAAGACCATCAACTGTTCATCCACAATACAAGTGATTGGTTTAAACCCACTGTGTCGCTAGACTCGCCCGTAGGCTCGGCTCGCCTGCACGAGTTGAGTTTGCGAGACTCGCCTTCATACCTGACTCTCCTGTACGAGTCAAGCCTGACGATTGGCAAGCTCGCCAAACTCACCAGGACATCTAGCAGCCGCCATGTCACGTATAGGGATGGGCCTTCCCGCTCCCACGATGTGAAGGAGAGAGGGTACAGTGCTTTGAGCCCCTCAAACGGCAGCTCACAGTACAAGTGAGAAGCATGGTATCTCCCAAACAGTACATGGTCATATCCCATGATTCAAGAAGTGACCACGCCGTCTCTCTTCTATTTAAGAACCTCTCCTTGCTACAGAAAAGGGGTTCGGTTGGTTCATAGTTAATTGATTAATTCAATCAGTTAGCTGAACCACAGCTCTCAACTCTCGATAGAGTTGACGACAAGCTCTTTGCATGATCTTTGTACTGTAGCATCCTCTCCTAGTTTCGGGCCCTGATCGCCATCGAACTCAGAAACTCGAACTCGACTAGCACGAGCTTCTACTGCATACTGAAGCTCACCAGTGACCTCGATCGAATCGTCCAAGGGAAGCAGACTTGGTGCGAGAACCGAGCGAGGCGTCTTATCGCTACCAAAGTCCTCACGTTAAACAAGGAGATCATTCCCTCTGCTTCTATTATAATTTTGATTCATTAGTTTGTAATAAGCTATTCTTATCAATACAAATGAAATCCCTGTTTCGGGAGATCAAAATTTACACCTACAGAAGATGACGACCACAGTGGAAGAAGCTATTTCCTTAACAAAAATGGTGGTGGCTCAATTCGACGAAGTTCCTATCGGGACAGCTGTGGAGTCCCTAGAAATCGAGTTTGACCAGGCCAAGTACGAAGAGTACTTGTCCTCCTCCTCCTCTGGTGGTGATACGTCCCACAAATGTTACTGAGTCGTGCGTAGAGGCCGACCTCAAATGGTCAAAGTCCCCGCACTCGAGGACCCCATCCGAGACATGGCAGGGGGTCAAACTTCCCTAAAATCGATCATGGCCAAGCCGAAGGTCGGGAATAATGGGTGAAATATCGCCAAATGGGTCGCCAAACGACCCTTGCAAACCTCCGCCCAAGAGGAAACGGAGGTTCGCTTTGACACGGACCAAGCCCAGACGCTCCTCTCTCAAGAAGAACCTGGCTGCGGCAATGACAGTTCCTCCCCAGATAGAAGGCTCAAACCTTCACCTCGTATGATGGCCTAAACTATTATTCGGGTCTGAAAGACGCGAGACGGAGACTTAGCCCTTCCCAGGCTGAAGAGATCGCCAAACCAGGTGAACTCTCACGCTCAGGAAGGATCTGCCCTGACTGCAACATCTCCTATTCTATCGAATCCAACGCTTCAGGCAGGCTCGCTAAAACAGGCGGATTTCGCTTCTCAAGTCACATCCATGAAGTGAACAGATCGCTCAACTCAGGCAAGTCTGCTCAAGCAAACGGACCGTCAACATCAAGAGAGCCACGTCAAGTCTGCTCGACAGACAGACATCGCGGTCAAACAAGCCTTCACAATAAAGGCAAAGCAGTAGGCGAGACATCCCAAGTTCGCCCACATGAGCGAGTGGTCGAAGTCCGCCAACAGGCGCAAACTCACCCTAGCGCGGCGACTCGCCTGTCAAGGCAAATCCGCACAACTCCAACACTTAATCCCTCCCGGGGTGCGCAAGTGGGTTCATCTAAACCCCGATCGTGCAGTCACCTAGCTGAACCCTCTGGCCCTGGGGGTTATCACCAACCACCCGCGGAAGATCTCCGAAGATACCTAACCTGCAAACGCACCATGCAAGAGGTGAGTCTGCAATGTCACTGTGAGAGACTCATTCAGGTAGTACTCACTGACTGTCAGTGTGTAGGAGTGGCGAGGCCCTCGGTATTCGAAAGGCTCACTCAACGGCTCTCCAAGCTGAGATCTTCGAGTCGGAGGTGGCACCACCGGAAGAGACTCGCTTTCGATGATTTAGAGCTACCGTCTGCTACAATCAACATTACGGACAAGGGTAAGGCTGTGCTTCTTGGTTCTCTAGATTCGGACTCCTTCCTGGGACCTAATCATCCACTTGTTCAACGTGAACAAGGTGGTATATTCCAACGCACTCGTAGTCGCATGGGGGTGAGCATTGAGTTTGATTAGTCAACCTTAGCACCTCTCTCCGGCGGTGAAGACGAGGTTTGCTTAGCGGCAGCCACGTCCCAAACCTCACACTCGAGTCGGGACGCACTGGCAATGGTACACATGGCTGACACTACGAATGATCAGATGGTTGCTAAGAAGTTCGAAGAGCAACAAGCAACCATCGACTCTTTAAAGAAGATGTTGGAACAACTTCTAAACAAGAAGAAGAAGAAGAAGAAGAAGAAGAAGAAGAAGAAGAAGAAGAGAGCCCCACACACCTTGCAATGGCCGACGGGGAATAAAGAGTGGGGGCCTCCTCCCCACCCAGTGACTGAGATGGAAGATAATATCGGTCCACATTCTGATTACTCCTTCAAGACATCACTAGGAACGTCGCATACTGGGGGTAGCGCCCGTGACAGGATGTTCGATGAGTTCCAAAGTCAGCTCAACGCTTTGAAACTCCAGCAGAACATGAACAAGCTAGGGGTAGTTCGACCCTATCCTATCGAGTGGGATACAGTCTCATACCCAGCGAAGTTCAAGCTAATTAGCTTGGTGTAGTTCAATAGCAAGGGCTCACCCTCACAACACATCTACTACTTTATGACACAGACCGGGTTCCTTACGGGGAACGATGCTATTCTCACCCAGTTGTTCATAGGCACCCTTAAGGGGGTAGCATTTGAATGGTTCCACAAGTTAGAACCCGGCTCTATCACATCATGGGCTAACACGAAAAGGTTCTTCTTGGCTCGCTTCTTCGACGATGACACCGAGGTGTCGATGGCCACCCTCCTCACCGAAAAACAACAGAAGTCGGAGTCGGTCAACGACTTTGTAAAGAGGTTTAGAAACCGATCGGTCCACTGTCGGGACCAAGTTTCCTAGTCCACACTAATCGAAATGTGCCGCAACAACCTCTTAATCCATATTCTGTCCAAGATCGGCGCGGTGAAAACCCGGATCTAGAAGGAACTTGTTCGCCAAGGTGAGCAGGTGGAAAATATGATCAAGAGGCTGGAGACCGAAGAACCTCACCCTAAGAAGGGAGCCGCAGAGCCGACCGCGCCAAAGAATCCTCCTCGAACAAGAGGAAAGGAGATCATGGCCGTCGATTCCGCTCCGACACCCAAAACGGCTCAAAGGCCAAAGCCAAGGTAGTTCGAGCAACACCCTCCAAGGCAATACGACTTCAGGGAGGACTAAGTGGTGGCAACATTCGACACTCTCTTCAAGAGCAATCGAATCAAATTACCGGAAGTCACAAAGCCTGAGGAGGCGAACAAGACTAGTGATCCGAGTTAGTGTGCGTACCACAGGTTCCTTAGTCATCACATCTCTAAGTGTTACATCCTCAAGGACAAGCTCCAGGCCCTCTACGATGCAAGGGTCCTAAAAAAGGAGAAGGTACAAAAGCAGGTGACCATGAATATGATTACCCTGAGTTTTGGGACAAATCTCCCGGAGGTTCAGGCTCCGACAGGGGTAATTCCTATCCCCAAAGTAGTCCTGAAAATCACTAACGACGACCCTCACAATCAACGAGGGAAAGGTTTAGTACTCCAAACCTTGCCGTCA
>BQKN01000713.1:0-29811 GCA_022839385.1 Asparagus kiusianus | reverse complement strand
CCGATAATGGTGGTTGTAAGAACATCATCAAAACATAAGGGCTAACACGGAGAACCCGGCAGGACCTCCCACGAGGCCAGCTGCAGCAGCCCCTCCGAATCCCGATAGGCCGAGTTCGAGCAATTAGGCTTTTTGATTCAACGTACTCGCGTAGCTGAAGAACATCCCCACGCAAATTACTATGTATGGCCTCCTACGATTATCCAGACTTACTCGGGAACCCTACAAGAGGCATTGGCCGATTCAGAAGTCTTCACCACCCACTTCTTAAGGGAAGAAGACACGGAAGGGAAATGTGCAATGTGCTGCTAGACCACCGAAAGGCAGGTCCCTTGCATCACATTCACTCCTGAGGACATGCTCATCAAAAGCACCTCTCATGATCGACCATTGTACTTCACGGGGTACGTCGGTTCCTCAAAAGTGGATCGAATTCAAGTCGACCCAGGGTCCGCACTAAGCATCGTACCCCTGAAGCTGATCAAACACCTGGGGATACCTCTGAAGCGTCTATCCACGACTACCACGACTATCTTTGGCTTCAATGCCACTGGAACTCAGCCACTCGGCAAGATCCATCTGAAGTGCCGAATAGGTGACATGAAGACAGAGGTGACCTTTTACGTCATCGATGCTGAGCCATCCTACAACGTGCTCTTAGGACGTCCGTGGATCCACAACAACCGGATAGTCCCGTCCACACTACACCAATGCTTAAAGTATGTGGATAATCACGAGTGGGTTAAAATAGTAGTAGCCAACAAACAACCCTTCAAGGGCATCGAGAAGTACTTCACAGATTCTCTGCTATACCAAGATCCCGATGAGCCATCGATCGAGGAGCTCGAGAGCGGCAACGAGGCGGATAGCGAGGCCGAGTATGGTGACGGCCTTGTCCTGAATGATTCAAATCAATTGTAATCAGCTACGAAAGCCACAATGTAACCGACATTGTTCAGGCGGAGGAGATTATCTTGAATGAGAAGTCCAACTTTGCTTGCTTATTGTCTCACCCGACATTTGAAGGTGACAAGCCTAGTGATTCAGTTGCGAGGTTATATAGTGACCCTTCCTTGCACTTCCCAGTCTACTCGTCATATGTCGCTAAGGGACGAACCATTAAGTCTTCACGGGCGGTATTTGTGGTACCAACTCAAGATAAATATCAGGAAGATATCATCTTTGGATGAATCGATCACCCCTACGCACATTGTGGGACAAGTCTGAAGAGGAGGAATCCACGCTCTAATTTTCACAATACTGTCAAACTGCAAAACACATGATGAAGGACATGGGTTACGATTTCGCTCGTCAAGAAGGCCTAAACTACGGCCGAGGGCGGAAGACGATCATCCGACCCACCTACGTGCCTAAAGGCAAGCCCTCGAATTACTTCGCCAAGACTCGGAGAGGTTTGGGCTACATTTCTTCCTCATCAGAGTTATTCTGCAATTTCGGCGGGGACTCCGACGATACCTGCTCAGAGGATCGATCATCGACATCCTCAGTGTGGGACTCAGACGTCAGTGTGGGAGACTTGTTCGACAACCTCACGGTCAACATGGCTACGACCGATCCTGCCGAAATGGCAGAGGATGGATAGGTCCCACTTTATGATGAGACATGAGACCACCACGTCAATGCCCAGTAGAGTAATCGCTTCGAGCAACATGAGCCGCCCATCGAGGACGATATCCTCCAAGCAAACATGGGCGATGAGACCAACCCTAAGGCCATATTTATCAATGGTAGTCTACCTCCCCAAGAGAAGGAAGACCTCATGGCCCTCATACAAAAATATATTGATATCTTCGCGTAGAATTATGAGGACATGCCCGGCCTTGATCCACAGATGCCATGCATGGCTTCAACATCGGCGTGGACGCCAAGCCTGTCAAACAACAACAGAGGTGGTTTCGCCCGCAAATCATGGAGGCAATCGAGGCCGAAGTGAAGAAGCTGATCGAATCCGGCTTCATCAGAGAGGAACAACACCCCGACTGGGTAGCTAACATTGTTTTAGTCCTGAAGAAGAATGGTAAGATCCGCATCTGCATTGACTTCAGAAACCTTAATGCCGCTAGCCCAAAAGATGAATTGCCTCTCCCCATCACGGACGTCATCATCGATAATACGTATGGATTTGATAGGATGTCCTTTATGGATGGGTTTTTAGGGTATAATCAAATCAAGATGCACCCCGATGACGAAAAACACACTTCATTCAGGACTCCAATAGGGGTATACTGCTACACGGTCATGCCTTTCGGACTCAAAAATACCGGTGCAACCTATCAACACGCCATGAGCATGATTTTTTGAGACCATCTGCGAAAGACAGTCGAATGCTATGTACAACTTGGTCGTGAAGAGTCGCAGTAAAGATGACCACCTCCAAGACTTGAGGGTAATGTTCGAACTCATGAGGACTCATCAACTCAAGATGAATCCTACGAAGTTATTCTTAGGGATGTCCAGCGGTAAATTCCTTGGGTTCGTAGTCACAACGAAAGGAATTTGAATTAACCCGGATAATGTACGAGCTATCCAAGAGCTTCAGCCGCCCCCAAAATCTTAAGGAATTAAGGGGTCTTCAGGGACAATTGGCTTACATCCGGAGGTTCATTTCAAATCTTTCGGGCAAGTATCAACCCTTCTCCAAACTGATGAAGAAAGGTACCTCCTTCGTATGGGACGAGCCCTACCAATGGGCCTTTGAAGAGATCAAAGCTTACCTCTCGAACCCACCTGTCCTGGCGGCTCCGATCTAAGGAAAACCATTCCTCATCTACATCCGAGCCATGGAGCACTCTCTGGGCGCCCTATTGGCGCAGAATGATAATGTCGACCATGAGCAGGGTATCTACTACCTAAGTAGGACTCTGCAAGGTGCTGAACGACGATACCCCATGATCGAGAAGGAGTGCCTAGTCCAGGTATTCACCATCCAAAAGATGTGACATTACCTAGTTAGCCAGACCATCCACGTCATTTCCCGGATGAACCCTATCCAAATCTTCATGATGCAACTCGTAGCCTTAAACTAGCGTTTGGCCAGATGAGCACTCCTACTGTCTTAGTACGACATTCACTTCATGTCGCAAAAGTCGATCAAAGGGCAGGCTATCTACGATCTCATGGCCAGTCACCCGCTGAGGGTGAAAACTGACCTGTTCGAAGATTTGCCAGACAAACCCCCTGAAGTCAACACGACCTCCCCAGCGGAAGCCTGGCAGATGTTGTTTGACGGTGCGTCTCACATTTGCACGAGCGGATCTATCGTTGCAGGAGTGGGGGTGGTCCTCATGACTTCCTCACATAACCACGTATTACCCCGAGCCTTTTCTCTAACAGAGCCATGTACCAATAATTTGGCTGAGTATAATGCGCTACTCATTGGACTCGAGCTAGCAAGAGAGTTAGAGATAAAACATCTCGAGGCCTACGACGACTCTCAGCTCATTGTCAAGCAGATGACAGGGGAATATGAGGTTAGAAATGACGACCTGATCCCTCTTCACAAGGCAGCTACCAAGCTAGTTGAGTCACTCAAAAACTTCCGCATTAAGCATGTGCTCCGTTCTAAGAACACGCACGCGGACGCCCTCGTATCCCTAACGGCTAACTTAGCTCAGCCGCTAGAGATGACTCAATATGTCACTGTAGCGGGCCGACAACTCTTTCGACCAGAAGATATTCTAGAGGTGAACACCACTCACTAGGTTTCGGATCAACCCAACCTGAAAGATTGGCGCCTCCCGATCATCGATTATGTTCTGTACGGCATGCTGCCCGAAGACACTAGGGAGCGAAAGTCTGTCCGCTGACGCGCCTCAAGGTTCTACTACGATTCGATCACAAAGACGTTGTATCGCAGGTCGTATGATGGCTTATTACTTCGTTGTCTTTCAAAGACAAAAGCACAAGAAGCTATACACGAAGCCCATGATGGCACTTGCGGAGCTCACCAGCCCGGACCTAAGCTGTGGGATCATTTGCGGAGGATAGGCTACTTTTGGCCAGGGATGGTTAGCGCCACAGTTGCTTATGCCAAACGATGTCATGCATTCCAAATCCACACCAACTACATGCATCGACCTCCTGAAGACCTACACCCAACGACGGCGTCATGGCCTTTCGAAGCATGGGGGATGGACATCGTCGGCCATCAATACCTTTTAAATTTTACAAAATAACATGAAATTTCATTTTTTTTAATATCATAACGGCACTTTTTTTAATATCCATATAAAGTGCATAGCACAAAACACAAAATTGTCGAAAACAATTGACAATTTATTTTAGCTGTTGTCAATCACGATGGTTTAATGAAAATTTTATGACATTTTTCTTCAAATACAAAATCCTCCTAAGTTTCATGATGATTTTGTGAAATCTACCCTAAATTTCTTTCACATTATCAGCATTTTCCTAACAACTTAGGCATATATAACTATCATATTTTGTGCACGTGAATAGTAAAAAAACACTTAAAATAGCATTATAAAAGGCAAATGAATAATTAAAGCTAATAAGCCAAGATGATTGATTAAAAGTTGGCTAGAACAAAATTAAAGAGAATATAAAGTTTGTTCGTAATCATTAATAGACTCCATAAAAAACCGTAAACTAAAATTTAATGCTAGCTCTAATATATTTTTTATATGATAAAAACATTTACATAAACATATAAATATAGTAAAAAAAATCATGATAATCTCTTCTAGAGGTTCCTAATTTTACTCAAAAAATTAAATTATTTAATAAAATATTCAAAAAATAGATCTTTTATTCCTTGTGTTTTATTTTTTTATTATGTCAAGATCAATCCTTCTTCACCTTTATCTTTTTCCTAGGTAATTCTAAAGTAGTGTCTTCATCGTCTACATTGATTGCGATATCATGTTTAGAGCTAAATTTCTTGTGTTATTATTTTTTATAGGCTCGTTCATCTTTTATCCTCTTGTCTTACTTCAGAAAGAAGTTAAATGTATTTTCAAAATTCAACACAAACTTCTGGTAACTTTTATTATTTTTATGTTTCAATGAGAATAAATGTTAATTTCACACATATGAATTTTTTATGTTTTTAATTTATTACTTAAATAAGCTTAGGAGTTACGTCCTTTTTTCTGCAATGAACTGTTCTATTGTGCATCCAATAAAAGTTTCTGCTATGTCAAAATAATGTGACATTTTCTCTATCCATGTTATTTCGATAAGGAACTGAACTAAATAACTACACTTACTTTAGATTATAATGTTAATATTTGATTTGCATATGTTTATTTCATGAAGAAGGAATATTATGTAACCTTGGAACTATGTCGTTAGCGATTTTGTGATATTTATCATTTGAACAATCTTATTAACATCTCTATCCATCTTCTTGTTATAGCCTTTACAAGCACAGAATCATGGCTCAACTCTTTTGTAAATATATTTGCATTATAGATGCAATAGCATGTATGCATATTGGTAAACTATTTTTATGTTTAACTGTATGAATTTCATAGTAGTTCTTGTAAGATGATACCTATTTTGAATATTGTGATACTTGCACATATCAGTAATTTAAAGCTTTGTTGCATTTATAAAGGGCCTTGATGAAGATGGTTTTGTCTTAGCAACTTGTTCTGAATGAGCCCTGTATATTAGCTATAAAATATAATATTTTTCTTCATTGTGTTATAAGGATGTTCGCTTGGTTTACTTATCATTCTCTTATTTCTTCGTTAAGTTATATCTTTGGGTTGATATATATTGTTAATGCAATTTATAATAACATGTAGATCTCTCCAACAAATTTAAGATAGATACGAGGTGAATTTCATGTTTAGTGACCTTTAATAACAATTTTAGTAAGGAAATATGTCACATTCATATTTAAAGATCTTGAAATATGATAGTGCTATTATATGCTAGTCTTTGATTGTGCCTTCGAGAATTAATCATGGTAGTGACACTATATAGGAAAAAGAAAATGTTAAATTTTTTTTAATTTATAAATAAGTATCATGTGTATATGTTTTTTCCATTGTGATTATTTTCCTCCTCTTATCTAGCTTCTTATATCTCTCAATATAGTTGATCAATGGTTTCACTTTAGTTTCTATTACAAGATTATTTGTATATAATTTTACATTAAATATATGATTCCTTTAGTATTTGAAGAATAAAGTATGAAAATCTATAAATACTTACTAATTTTTCTTGTAACTTTCATAGAGAATGCTTATTTGAATGGGACAAAGTTATTCAATATGCTCTTCAAAGGGAACTCAGTTGGTGCTTCTTTGATAGATATGCCTTTTATTAATGTTAATTTAAGTAATTCATAAATAATTTTAAATTTTGGATTTATTTCCTTCCCTTCTCCATTTGAAATGAAAATAGCTTGATTCTTTTGAAGGATATCTCTAAGTTTTTTGATAAATTCTACATAGATAACTCATTGTATCTTTTTAAATAATATTAACATCAGAGATCAATGTTTATCATAATAATCAATTAATACTAAGCTACTATATTGTAGTCTCTTATTAATTTAATGAAGTTTAATCTTCCATCAATTAATACTATTAGTAAGATTATATGCAGTTCCTTTAATTTATACAGTGGCGTTAATTTTTAATCGATCATATATTTTTGAAATTTTTATTCCTTAAATGGATGTTTTTAATCTATTGTTATTGCTTATTTTTTACTAACATCAACTCACACTACTTTAAAATACTAAAAAGGGATAATAAACTTTAAATTGAAAGTTAAATTTATATATCTTAATAAAATAATATTAAATAACTACTCTTTTCTTTGTCAAGTTTAGAAATTTTAGCCTTTTTGATTTTGAACTTTTAAGAGCGTGTTTCTTAATTTTTTAAACTTTAATAGTGTTTTTTTTAATATAATTTTTAAGTTGGGTGTTTGTAATTTTTATATTTTGCGTGGTGGTGATAAGTTTTAAAATGTTAAGATATTTCCAACTCTGAAATTCTGAGGATGGTTTTTTGGTAATTATTAAAATTTTGTTTTTTTGCAACATTCAAATTTTTAGCTGTTTGCTAACAATTTTTAGATTTAATGTGCACTGGTTATAAATTTTAAAATTCCAAGGATTTTTTTTTGATTTTTAACTTTTAAGGGAGTTTTTGCAATTTTTGTAACTTTAAGATTATTTTTTATAAATTTTAAATTTTTAATGTATGATGGTAATCCCCTAAATTCATCTATGTTGCTTGTAAATTTTAGAATTTTAGGGTACTTTTTGTAATTCGAACTTTAAGGTTGTGTCTACAATTGTTCAAATGGTGAGGGTGTTAATTATAAATTTTAAATTCTTCAAGGGATGTTGTTAATTTCTAAGTTTCATGTTTGATGTTTTAAGTTTTGAAAAATTAGGATGTTTGGTGTAATTTTAAACTTTTGAGGATATTTTGTATAATTTTTGAAACTTTTTGGGCTTTTTCTAATACGTCATGTATTATAATATGTTAGTTACACATGATTTCTTAATCTTATTTTTGTAAATTGTTAAGCTATATATAGTTTATGTAGGATTAATATAGGATATAATTAGCATTATTATAGATTAAGATTTAAATAAAATTTCATGTATTTTATTAATTTTTTTTAAATTGTTGAGCTATATGTAGTTCACGCAGGATTACAGAATAGTATAAGATATAATCAGAATTAGGATAAATTAAAATTAAAATAAAATATTTAAAATAATAAAGGGTAATTTTGACCATAGAAAGTTTTTCCTAAACTCGTGCTTTTAAACTGAAAAATAAGCCTATTAATGGAATTGACCATAGCTATTTCCTTATTTATTTATTTATGAGTCAAATTTGTAGAGAGCCAAATTATAGAACAACTAACTTTCTCAAAACTAACCACCCCTAACATAGATTTCAATCACTTTCTTCAATAACTTGACAAAAATGTCGAGATCAAAGGAATACCTAACTTTAATGAGCTCCCTTGATATTTTAGCAAGCTTCACCCAAAGTGGAGCACGCAAATATGTGGTCCATGCACATAACATGGACTTTCCTCTCCCCTTTTCTCCGGCCCTTAAAAGTCTTTAAAATGTAACCGTACGAGGGAGGAAATGAGTAGCTCAGTTTTCATGGACTACTTCCAACTCTTATAGCCATTAACGTGAAATTTGACCTCCACGATATCGCGTGAAAAAATTCAAAAGAATATTGGTTTAAGTATTTAATTTTAAGGAAAATAAAAATATAATGCATATTTCACCACTTAATTTATGTATCAACGCATTTTGTGACTAATTAAGCTAAGCAAACATTCATCTGTGTGATACTCATTCAAACTTTCATAAATTATGGGTGTTTGGGTCAAAAATCGTTGTTTTCATTGTGATTGAATCTATTACAACTTTAATCGTTTACAACAAACTCAAATAAAAAGTCAATCTTTTTATAAGATCTCCTTATACAATGAAAATACAAAAAATACGATTCTTGTCAAACAGCGCAACAGACGTTTATCACCTGCTGCTTGTGTGGGAACTTCACCTGTGCCGGGGATGTTAATATCTATGGATCACCGCGGATCAGATCCGGTTGATAGAATTATTAATCAAAGCTCTTACTTCACGAAGGAAGTAATCGCTGCAGCGATGATCCTGACCAAGTGAGATCACGACTCTTCTCGAGATTAAGACTAAGCTTAAATCCGGAGGAATAGGGGACGGGTCTCAGATCTCTCGAGCTCTAATCTTTATGCACAGGAGATCGCCAAGATATGTTAACCCTTGCTGTAAATTCGTGACTCCACTCTCCAATTTGGTAGCATTTCGCCCTCTTGATGCCCTCTCCGTGAAATGAACCCCTAGGCCCGTATTAATAGGCTTCGGTTGGGGGGTTTTCGAATAAGAATGATGGATTTGGTCATATCTTCAGTCAATAATGGTCTAATCATGTTTTTGGATGATATCAAGTCAGTTGGGAGCCTCTGGAACAAATAAATCCCTAGAAAACCGTTCAAAACCGTCAAAAACGCGTTTGGGACTCGGATTTGCGCGACGGGCGCTGCTGACCCGCAGGGGGCGAGGGTCGGCGCGGTCCGACCCACGCGGGCGAGGGTCGGCGCGATCCGACCCGCACGGGCGAGGGTCGGTACGGTCCGACCCGTGCGGGCGCAGGTCGACGCGGTCCGACCCGCGCCCCTCACGGGTCGGCGTGGTCCAACCCGTGCGTGCGCGGGTCGGCGCGGGCTGACCCGCGCTGGCACGAGGGTTTGGCCTTTTGCTAAATTTCTCGTTGTTTTCCCAACTTTTTGGAACTTGTATTTTTTGTCGTTTTGTTTACTTGTTCGTGATGTTGACTTGTACACTCCGTGCGCGTTGACTGAAGTGCGCTATTGACTGAAGTGCGCGTGTTTACTAAAGTGCACACATTGACTGAAGTGCGCACGTTGACTGACGTGCGCGTGTTAATCGATGCACGCGAGTTGATTTATGTACGCGAGTTGACTGAAGTGCGCGCGTTGACTGAAGTGTGTGCGTTGACCGACGCGCGTGAGTTTACTGAAGGTGGCCGGTGAGCGCACGAGACATAGTTAGTTTGTCATTCCGGTTAATGCACTTGTCGGCGTCAGATAATCCTCTTAGACTCGGATAACAATGTTCGTCATCTTCTCCCCATCTCTATCTGTGTGCGGACACCTATAGGTATTTTTAGATGCCTACAGATACCCCCTCCAAAGTATTTCAGACTCATTCTTTTATAGAGGAGCCTGGAATGCTTTGGATAAGATAGGCCCTTTCCTTAATCTCGTAGAGGGACCTATGAACTGTTTTAATTTTTAACTTCTTCAGCTTTCTGTCTATTCAGTATCTTGTCGAATAGATAAAGTTCTTCCGGCGCTGCATTTATCGTCTAGCCGTTGTTGAAGTCTTGAATTGAAGTTGATGTGTAAGTTTCTGGACTTAGCTCGTGTCGTTGAGTTGACGTTGACCTGATCATCTTCATCAGAAGTTCATATCTGAATGCGATTGAACTCTTTGGAATCATCCTTTGCCTTATTTTGGCGAAATTGCTGATGCGTTGACTGGCATCGACCTTTACTGTAGCGCGTTGACCGGCGTTACTTTTGCTGTAACGCGTTGACTGGCGTTAACACAGTTTATACTCGTACGTTTGTTGGAGTCTACATAGTTTAAGCTCTTAAGGTATTAGAGCGTGACAGTCTCAAATGTTGGGGCTGCAGGACCAACTGTTAAAGTTGATTCATCTGCATGTAGAGCTCTTATTCTCAAATTGTTGGATGCTCAAGTCACGAGACTAACTAATGGGGCTGGTGCGTCAATGACTCTCATATTTATAGGATTTTTAGCAAACCCTCAGCCATCAACGGGTTTGATTAGCCTTTACCGACTACTGTTTGAGTCGGGCTAGTATACAGATTGTTTAAATCTGTTCTACAAGTAACGTTGTGCTAAAAGAGTTAACTCTTTTAGTGCTACGATATTGAATACGTAGACTTCGTCTTTCTCTTGTGAAAATACTAAACAGTGATGTGTATCAGACGTAGACTTAGGATTTTTGGCAAATCCTCAGCCTTCAACGGATTTCACGTGCCTTTATTGATTACCATTTGAATCGGGCTTGCATGCGAATTGTTTAAATCCATTCCGCATGTGATGTTGTGCAAAGAGAGTTAACTCTCGTAGTGCTACGATATTGAATACATAGACTTCATTTTTCTTATGGGAATAGACTACCCGGCAACACGTGTTAGGCACTGACTTATCCCTACTTAGGCTTCGAGATAAAATTCCCCAGACTCGATTTCTGGTATCTTCTTCAATCGGTGAAAGACTAAACCGGCAATGCGTGTTAGGCGCTGACTTATACCTACTTAGGCTTCAGGATAAAATTTCCCGTGCGTGGAAGACACGGATTATGGAGTTGAAGGACGGTGTCTTCTCTTGGAGCAAAGACAAACCCGAAATAGGAGAGGAAGAATTTTATATTCTATGTTCCAAAACTGAAGAGGAAGAATTTTATATTCTATCTCTAGTTAAAAAGGAGACTCGAAGTGGGATCTCTACCTCGAGAATCTAAAGAGTGAAACTAAAAGTCCGAGAATCAAAAAGATTCGAATAATCCTAACTGTCAGAAGGTTTGATTATCGAACTAAAGGTGGGTTTCTCGTTTATCGAGGATAAATTATGGTTTTGGTCCTAACTGTAGGAAGGTTTGACTGAGTGATTTGAAAGTGGACCTCTCATTCATAGAAGGAATCAAGAGGAGATTTTGGTTGTGGTCCTAACTGTAGGAAGGTTTGACCAGGTGGGAGGTTTGAGACGACCCTAACTGTAGGAAGGTTTGATCGCTCGATTTGTGGACCTCTCGTTCATTGAAGGAATCAAGAGGGGACTTTGGTTGTGGTCCTAACTATAGGAAGTTTTGACCAAATGAACAGTGAGAATATGAGTACAAATCATAGTAGGAGTGTTGACTCGTACAAATCACTCAAAGAGGTTCCTGGTGTTAAGTAACAAATGCTTAACACGGAGGGGTTTGATAGTCGTCAATGATCAAGATGTTGAAATTCCAAGTACTATGTACGGAATAATAATAGGAATGTTGAGTGCACAGACACATCGGAAGTTTGAGTGGATTCAACCTAGAGGAATTTTGGTGGTCCTAACGTCAATTAGTCTGATCGGTGGGGGTTTTTGTGGTGGAAGTCTGTGAGTCATCAAACACCAATGAGAGTTTTGTGAGGAAAAATTAATCCAACGAAGTGATCGAATCTCATCTCAGCAAAAGACTATTCGGAAATCACAGTGGGAGTTTAGTGTTTATCACTTTGTTCGTAATGATCGGGTTATCCCTAAGAAAATTACATATAGCATTCTTACAGGAACTTCCCGTTACATGAGTTATCCACCCCCAGCTTCCTTTGTAAAACTGGGTCTAACATTATACTTAGTTGGGTGACCGGGTTATCCTTAAGAATACCAGGCATGGCACTCTTCAAGAACTTCCCGTGAAAGAAAGGAAATAATTTAGACTCATATACCTGTTGGAGTTTTGAGAAGTAGTTTATACTCGTATACTCTTTGGAGTGTCAGAAGGAGCAGTTTATACTCTTATACTTATTGAAGTCTTCATTTGGCTCAATTTAGTGTTATGACGTCGGCTTCAACCAAGGTTTGGATGCTATTCTTGAGAGCAAAGCAAGCCTTGGTAGGATGAAGGATCCTCCTGTGGTACGCACAATACTTCGGATCTGCAGTGTTGTCAGCTTCCTCCTGATTTGTGATAGGTAACAGCTTGATCTTGTTGTTTTCAAGGAGGGACTCGAAGATGGCTGGAACGTCTTCGTCTTTGAAAGAGTACTCTTTTTGGAGTCTCGAATCCGAAGTCTTTTGCTGCCTTCAGGGTTGTTATTGCGACGTCTGACTAACGTCAATAACTGCTATAGGTATCTTTCCCTTACCACGGGAGGCGAAGTTTGAGTTCGGAGGATTAGCCATCGGTTGGCTCCTCTTAGCCTTCTTCTTTCTGAGAAAGCGTTCAGCCCGCTCTCCGTGCATCTTCAACTCTTTTCAGGTATTAGAGGGTGCTACTCCCATAACCTCCAACACGTCCAAAGAGAGGTTATTGTGATAGGTTTGGAGGATGAAGTCCTCTGTGATCGGATTTTAGTAGTTCATCGCCTTATTCCGAAAGCGCTTGATGAAGTCATTGACCGTCTCTTCGTCTTCTTGTTTCTCCTCGAAGAGCGTTCTGATTGATATCTATGCGTCATTATCAAAGAAGTGGGTGAGGAGCAGGTTTTCCAGGTCGTCCTAACTGTTAATGCTTCTAGGCTTGAGACGGCGGTACTAATCAAAGGCGGGCCCACGAAGGGTACCAACGAATGATCGAACCATCAGGGATTCATTCCCAGAAATCATGTCTAAATGAGACTTGAAGTAAATTAGGTGCTGAGTGGGCAAGCCCTTCCCATCAAATGGCGTGAAGTTGATTAGGTTAAACTTCATCAGGTACGGGATCGAATCCCACTCCCTTGGGTAAGGACACGGAATAGCGGTCCTTTTCACCTCTCGAGCAGACATTAGAACGTTTATTTTGCTCTCGAGTTCTTTTATTTTCTCATCCTCGCTCGTATCAGGCCTTGGATGATTCTTAAGAGGAACAACCGGGCTACCCCCAGTTTTGTCATCTTCAGTAGGACCACTCCCAGCGTCGTTGTTTTCAGTAGGGCCACCCCCAGCGTTTTGGTCAATGAGAGGGTCATCTGCATTGATGTGTTCATCCACGTCTGAATCGCTACCTGCTTGGTTAGCAGTGTTGCGACGGCTGGATTCACCAAATTGATTGGACAAAGCTCGAATCTGTTGGTCATGCTCTTCCTTCATCCGCTGCATAGCTATTTCTATTTCAATCTTGAACGCATCTTTTTGCTTGGTTAGAGCATCCTCGAGAATTTTGACGATTTGCTTGGTGTTGATCATGAATGCCTCGTGGGATTGTCCTGGGCTGGACACCGTTTTGTCAGAAGCGACTGCAGAGTTAGTATCTGATGCTTCATCATCCGAGGATAATCCCCTCTGCATTCTCTGATAATCTCTTTGTCTAATAGTTTCCGATTGCAACCGGGTTAGATGATGCGATATATGCGGGTAAGAGCTAGAAGGTCAAATCGACTTCCCTTATCAGCCATATTTATTGTGACTTCCGAAAGTTTGTCACCTTGAACGGCCAATTGCTTCTTGCGGAAACGTTTTAGCTTGGACTTAGTTGCTATGTTAGATATCCTTTCAAATACCGAGACCCTCTACGGAGCGGTCTTAGGATAGCTACACGCTGATAATACTCTCCTGATTATCTTGGTACATAGACAATGAAAGTTCATCTCCCGAGAACCTCTCTTTCGAGGTCTGTTCGTACCCCCAACCCGATAGTACAACTCATCGGCATAATGACCGGAGAAATCTATCGCATGTTGGCATGACTTCTCAAGTATAACGTCATCGTCTGACGAAGACGTTTCCTTCTGAGGACTTATTGTCTTAATGGCATTCTAAAGAGTCACAGTTTTGGAACCACGCTTTCGTGAACGTGGGACCTTAACGGGCTCTTGGACATTGACCCGCAGTCCAAGATGGTCGGTTACAGGAGTTTTCCTATTATAGAATGGCTCTGACTTATTGTGAGGGCGTGTACGACCCCCAACTCGAGTAGTTTCTCGGGGTTCAGTCACCGGACCCAAGCACTTTTTGATTGAAACTTTGCCTTGATCCTTGTGTAAAGGACCCAGACGATCCGCCATTAGCTTCTTGTTTTTGAACAAGTCCATGCTGCTACAAGGCTTCACTAGAAGTATTGGATCAATGAGAGCAGGGGCGGAACTCAATGGAACAGGTGTAGAATGTCTCATGTCTTGGCCCTGGCGCGGGTCAGACCCACGGTTGGGAGGGTCAGACTTGAGTGACCCACGGCATAGAGGGTCAGACTTGAGTGACCCGCAAGCTGGAGGGTCAGACTTGAGTGACCCGCAAGCTGGAGGGTCAGACTTGAGTGACCCGTGGCATGGAGGGTCAGACTTGAGTGACCTACGAGCTGGAGGGTCAGACTTGGGTGACCCGTGAGCTGGAGGGTCAGACTTAGGTGACCTGCGAGCTGGAGGGTCAGACTTGAGTGACCCGCGAGCTGAAGGGTCAGATTTGGGTGACCTGTGGCTTGGCGGGTCAGACTTGAGTGACCTACAAGCTGGAAGGTCAGACTTGGGTGACCCACGGGCTAGAGGGTCAGACTTAGGTGACCCGTGAGCTGGAGGGTCAGACTTGGGTGACCTACGGGCTGGAGGGTTAGATTTGGGTAACACGTGGCTTGGAGGGTCGGACTTGAGTGACCGTGGCTTGGCGGGTCGGACTTGAGTGACCCGCGGCTTGGAGGGTCAGATTGAAGTGACCCACATTTTTTGATCTTTTCGGTCGATGTTTCGTACTTTGGCCTCCATATTTGATGTAGTCTTGGTTGTTTCTTGGCTATGTCCTTCTTCTGCATATTTTGTGCCTTTTGCACAAGAATTCGCGCGTGCGTAAGCAGTGTGCGGCGCTTTTGGATGCGTTCCTCAAGGGTCAAACGGGTCCTTCTGACTTGGATTCATTCATTCGTTAAGGACTTGGAGGGTTGGTCATTCGTCCGCTGTTGGGGTACTCAATGCTCCTTGAATTTCAAATCCGCTTCATAGCGGATCCCGTCTACAGGCTCCAAAGTCTTAGCGAATTGGCGCGCGAGGCGTTGACGTTGCCTTTGGTGAGCTCTTTTCGATAAAGTAGGCGCGCCTTCAGTACTCAACTTCTTGATTGAGGAGGAGTTCAGATCTGCAGATACAGCCCTGTTGGAGGCCGGAGGGGCGTTACAAGGCATGATTGCGGCAGCAGTGGGGGCGTTGATCTTTCTGCGCTTACCAATGGAGGAGGATCTGGAGGAGTAGGATGACAGATACTCCTCGAACTTCTATTGGTCAAACTTGTACTCGATCTCCTCGTCAACCGGGATCCGGATCTATGGTTGCGGCACGATAGCTTCGGTCGCGAAGCTATTAGCTCCCACTATGGTGGCCAGCGTGTTTGGGTCAAAAATCGTTGTTTTCATTGTGATTGAATCTATTATAACTTTAATCGTTTACAACAAACTCAAATAAAAAGTCAAACTTTTTATAAGATCTCCTTATACAATGAAAATATAAAAAATACGACTCTTGTCAAACAGCGTAACGGACGTTTATCACCAGCTGCTTGTGTGAGAACTTCACCTGTGCCGGGGATGTTAATATCCATGGACCATCGCGAATCAGATCCGGTTGACAGAATTATTAATCAAAGCTCTTACTTAACGAAGGAAGTAATCGCTACAGCGATGATCCCAACCAAGCGAGATCACGGCTCTTCTCGAGATTAAGACTAAGCTTAAATCCGGAGGAATAGGGGACGGGTCTCAGATCTCTCGAACTCCACTCTTTATGCACAGGAGATCGCCAAGATCTGTTAACCCTTGTTGTAAATTCGTGACTCCACTCTCTAATTCGGCAGCATTTCGCCCACTTGATGCCCTCTCTGTGAAATGAACCCCTATGTCTGTATTTATAGGCTTTGGTTGGGGGTTTTCGGATAAGAATGATGGATTTGATCATATCTTCAGTCAATAACGGCCTAACCATGTTTGTGGATGATATCAAGTCAGTTGGGAACCCCTAGAACAAATAAATCCCGAGAAAACTGCTCAAAACCGTTAAAAACGTGTTTGGGGCTCGGATCTGCGAGACGAGCGCTGCTGACCTGTAGGGGGCGCGGGTCGGCGCGGTCCGACCCGTGCGGGGGCAGGTCGGCATTGTCCGACCAGCGCCCCCCGCTGGTCGGCGCGGTCCGACCCGTGCTGGCGCGGGGGTTTGGCCTTTTGCTGAATTTCTCGTTGTTTTCCCGACTTTCCGGAACTTGTATTTTCTGTTGTTTGTTTACTTGTCCGTCGTGTTGACTTGTACACTCCGTGTGCGTTGATTGAAGTGCGCGCGTTGACTGAAGTGCGCGCGTTGACTGAAGTGCGCATGTTGATTGACGCGCATAAGTTGATTTATGTATGTGTGTTGACTGAAGTGCGCACGTTGACCGACGCGCGCGAGTTTACTGAAGGTGGCCGGTGGCGCACAAGACAAAGTTGGTTCGTCATTCCGGTTCATGCACTTGTCGGCGTAAGATAATCCTCTTAGACTCGGATAACGATTTTCGTCATCTTTTCTCCATCTCGAGCTGTGTGCGGATACCTATATGTATTTTTAGACGCCTACAATGGGTTAAAACATTCATTAAATTAAATCAGTAAAATATGGTTTTATAACCAAATAAGGCTAAAACTTTGGGTCTATAGGCAAAAAAACCCATGGGTAATTATAAGGATGCTAAACCGTATCCGTATCCAAGAAAATATCTGTGACCGTATCTATTAGGATACGAATATGGTTACTCAAATCTATAACCGCTAGGATATGGTTACAGATATGGTTTTGTAGTGAGATATCCATATCCGTATCCGAAATATCCG
The DNA here is from genome assembly GCA_022839385.1 of Asparagus kiusianus. Lineage (NCBI taxonomy): Eukaryota > Viridiplantae > Streptophyta > Magnoliopsida > Asparagales > Asparagaceae > Asparagus > Asparagus kiusianus. Next base: position 12,715 of record BQKN01000713.1, on the reverse strand, counting down.
AATACATATTAGTCATACTCTTACGATAGTTTCGATTATTAGATTATGGATTTGTGGTTAATTTTGGTGATCAAGATGTCTAATCTTAACTTTTCAATTGTAGTGGACATATTGACAAACTCTTTTGTATCACATGAACTATGTTTTTCTCAATACTATCTAGTTTTCTCATATCTGTTTTGTATCTGCATGCATATCCGCTTATATATCCACATGTATATCCGTAACCGTATCCGATTTTAGCGGATATGGTTATAAATTTTTCTTACCGAGGTATATCCGTATCCGAGATGGGTAAGCGAACATGGATATGATAAGCATCATATCCTAGCCGTATCCGGACCGAATGCACCCCTAGGTAATTTCCTTGGGTCACTGTTACCTCTACAATTACCAAGGAATTTATAAAAGTGGGCTTGAACTTAATTTGGTGAAGATTTTGGGTCAAAGAGTGATCTTGGAAATTGTGTGTTTAAATAAATAGTTGTAAAACTTTGGGTTTAGATGCAGAAAAGACTCTTTGCTTACTTCTGATTCAAACAAGAAAGGTTTCAAATTAATTAAGTAGAATATTTAATGGAAGAGTGATTTTAAAAGTGGGTGGGTTTATAAATAAATGGGGAGTACTTTGTACGTATGGGGTTGGGGGGGGTGGAATTTTTTTGGTTTGGTTTAAAAAAGGAATGGGAAAACTCTAACGGGCTGTTTGGATGCTTATAAAGAAGTTGGGTATTTATGATAACAAATGAAAAGTAGTTGTCCATCTTATCATTTTCAATTTGAGGTTTTACATTGTTTAGTTTGAATTCTATTAAAAATCCTAAAATGATAGCATTTCTTTGTTTAGTTTGAATGATAGGTTCTTGAAAAGTTGTGTGGACCCTATACAAAAAGATCATATTACCATAATAATGTGCCCATTAACTCCATTGATAGTGTTTTTATATGATCTTCTGCATTTAAATACCTCAAAGTTACTTTGTTTTTAACATTGATACCACAATGTTTTCTTTTGCCAAAAGTTACTCCAAAATTATTTTATTTTTAACTTTGATTCCCTTTTTTCACCCAAAAGAAACTTTAAAGTTCCACAAAATTTAACTTGATACCTCAAACTTATACAAAGTTTAACTTTGATAGCCCAAACATTAAAAGTTTTAAAAAAAATTAAGCTTGGGATATTAAAGTTAATTTTGTTGAACTTTAGATAGTTTATTGAAGAAAAAAAACTTTAGAGTATCTAAGATTAATTTTGTTAAATATTGGAGTATATTTTGGGCAAAAGAAAAAGTTTAGGATATCAAAGTGAAAAATAAGGTAAAACTTTGGGGCATTTAAATGTAAATGACCCTATCTTTATACTCCATTTTGAATGTACAAGCGAATGACAAATATCACAAGAGAGGTTTATTAACATAATAAGCAATGAAGTGAATTTAAGGGGGTGTTTGGTTGCACACTTTTTGAGAAAACTTTTCTCAAAACATCTGATAATGGTAAATTTGTAATTAAAAGTTTTCCAGAGATTTCTGTAAATTGTGTTTGGTTCAACAAAAAATTTACAGAAATATTTTCTATAAAATATCAAAACCTACCAAATTTTACAAAAAACAATTTCCTCTCAAAATGAGAGGAAATCACCAGAAATCTGACACATACCATATTTAATTAAAAACCTACCAAATCTTGTTATTTTCTATAAAGTTATGAGCTATTTTCTTGTTTTGAACCAAACAAGCAAAGTACAAAAAAACAAGAAAATTGGTACTTTTTGATTTCTTAAAACTTTTCCTATAATTTTTTTAAGAAATACAAGGAAATCATATTTTAGGTGGAAAACATTTCCTATAATTTCTAGAAATTGAACCAAACACCCCCTAAGGGTGGAGTTTCGAAAAAATTTCCTTTCTTAAGTCCATAAGTTTAAAAACCCACAAGAACTCATCATGTTATGTTCTCTCAATCTGACACGGTGTCCGGATGAAAATGGGCCAATTTGGAATGAATTCTGAATTCGTGACACTTCATCATTTGTAATGCCGCGTTAGCTCATTTCCATTCTTTTATCGTTGCATCCAAACACTGTAAAAAAGTAAGAACTGAGCAAAGACCCAGCATTCTGACACATCTGTTTTGTTTCCTAAAAAAAAACCACAACCGAACAGGCCCTAAGCCTTTATTATATTATTGTATTATTATACTATATTAATATTTTATTTAAGTTTGTGTACCCCATGAGTGGAGGAGTGATATCGGTGGTGTGTGAGCTTAAAAATAAATTTGGAGTAAAATCTTAGGGTAATTGACTAATATACCCTATGTTTATAATTTTTTTAATATAAACTAAAGTAACAGATTACATTGTATCGATGGTCAATGCTATAGATAGAGCAGAAGAATACCTAAAATGTTTTCCAATTTCTCCATAAACGATATCCCAAGATCTTGAGAAGATAGTTTCTTCAAGAGAAAAAAAAAATTTCCAACCGAATCTACCCTTTATGGAGAGGATGCAATACAACACATAGATTGATAGGATCTCCAAATCAAAATTTTCTATCTGAGTGTTCTAATTCTTTCTATATTTTCCTATTTCCCTGTGACCACATATGCCTTTCTTATATAAGCTTAAATCATATGTTCTGTTCACAGATTTAACTGATGTGAAACTTTTTCAAAAAAACAATTATTATAAGTAAGAAAGAATTGTATTCTAGCTAAATCTCTCTCAATGACATTACTAACACAAACTGGGTCTTATATGGAGAGCTAAGTTTTAATCAAATTAACTTTTAATTAAGTTTAATTAATAATTTTAATTTAATAATCAAATCCCTATTCGATCAATTGTTCATAAAAACTCTTACATTCGATCCCTTTCAATATCAATTTATTTTCCTTTTTAATAAATTAATGAGTAGGTTAATTCTCCTATTTGCTCATCTAAAAGTTGCAACCCTCATGAACTAAAAAATTATTTCAAAAATATTGATAATATTATAATAAATAGATTTTAAAAACCTTCTTCAAAACCACTCACCAGCGCCATTTTATAATTTCATGGAGTTGCATAATATATTATTCTCATAATAATGAGGATATTATATCTGTGACGCCCCTGGGTTCACACAAGGCTGCAGTCCGAGGTGAAACCAGAAATGTCAAACCTGCCATGCACCACACCGTGCAATAACACGTTTCACCATCACAACTACTATCTCTCTAGTGGAATCAACAACAGGTGTAGGTACAAAGCAAGTAAAAAGGTAAATCAATAATACTGGATGAAATGATAGGACATAACACATCTCACCAACAAATAAACTGAAGTACAAAACCAAAGTCTGAAATGAATAAACTGGAGTTTTTAACAAGTCTCAAATACAATAAGTCTGAGTAAAGGAAATAAGGCACACAGCCTTTACAACTTCTAGAATAACTCTCAAATGTCTAAACCAAAAAGTCTACGGTGGAGCTCAAACGAAAAATATATCTAAAGTAGACAGCTGACACTAAAGTGCATCGCTATCAACCTGCGGCACTCCGTGCTCCTAGCTCGTGACCTGAAAGGGGGGAGGGACAACGAGCGTCAAAGCGCTAGCGAGTAACATCACAACCAATCCCAAGGGAAAAAGGGCTCGTTGTATAAGAAAATACAGATAATATATAATAGATCAAAAAAAATCGTTGATCTCACTAAGGAGGGTTTTAGCATTTAGAGGTTTATAACACGAGAAAAGGTACGTCGAGCGAAATAATCCAAACAAGGAAACCCTCATGTATATACCTTATATCTCAAATATATAAACTCCTAAACACAAAACCCAAGGTTCAAGTACTGTAACAAAATAGAAGAAAAACAACAAACACCAGAGTATAGTAACTGTGCTATGACATAACCAACATGAATATCATGTTACTACTTACATGAATATCATGTCAAAAATCTACATAAGTGTTATACCAGAATCTACATAGTCATTCTGTCGTGAACTGCTATATAATAGGTATATACAGGATTAAGAACTATGTCCGATATAATAACTAACTATTATAGTTTTCCAACCCATGGAATAAGTGTCAATTGTCCAACACGAGGACTAAGAGGGATTATAGCCCAACACGAGGACTTCTATGGTTTATAGTCCAACACGAGGACTGTGGAAATGATAAAAAAAAAGAGCGCTATAACTCATGTAGTGAAATCTGCTCATCAATCTCACAACCCAAATAGTATATAAGTCCCAATTTTACACCCCAGGTCATCTATCATGCATGGACACGTAGTGGGGCTAATTACCATGGTCAGATAATCCAAACAAACCCCCAAATAGGAGTAAAAATACTCAAATACACAAAAACTGGGAGTCTGCAACAGAGGGTTCGGCGGTCGACCGATCCGGTCGACCGAACCCTGATACCAAAACTTGGCGGTCGCCCGCTGGGCATTTCGGTCGACCGACCAGACGTCACGGTCGACCGAATTGATGTCGCGGTCGACCGGAAAGATGTCACGGTCGACCGAAACGATGTCGCGGTCGACCGGAGCCCTGATACGAGCTCAGCGGTCGACAGCGTCGGTCGACCGCCGAGCGGACAGAAACCCAATTTGGGTTTTCTGTCAGCTGCTAAACCTGAAACAAAGATTTTTTACATATCACGATAACATGGGTTTTAGTGAAATGGAAAACATACTGAACAACAAAATCCCAAGTTTGAAATCTATATTTCCAAAGTTTTAAATCCACGAGAAACAAATCCAAAACGTTTTGATAACTGTAAATATGATTTAACTCTTGTTTAGGCCAATCTCAGATCTGGATCTTCTTTAACAGAACATGGGTGAGCTTTTTAAAACATATAAAAATCCCAAATCTACATTTTTATGCTATATTAAACTATTAGCCATTCAAAAATACAAATTTGGCTCCATAAAACCAATAAAAATTTAGTTCTTGACATGAAAACGAAAGGGGTGGGGGTTGGGTGAGAAATTACTCACCTTGGGTACTGAGGAAAGCCCTAGATCTGAAATAGGTTGATCCCCTTCGCTGGAAATCCCAAATCCCGCTGAAAATCTTCTAAACTACTCCCAGATCACCAAAAGAGAGGATTAGGGTTTAAGGGAAGAGAGAGGGGGCTAGGGTTTTGATTTCAGAACTCAAAGAGGCTCTCTCTCGTGAATAGTAGCATATATACCCACTCACAACCCGACCCGAAACCCAAAAGACCCAAAACAAAACCGCAACCTGGAAACTCTCTGATCGCTGATCGGTCGACCGCGCCGGTCGACCGTGTCGGTCGACCGATCAGCACAAAAATGCCTTCTGTTGGCATTTCACATGCTGGCCATATATCAATCGATTTCTCTCACTTATGTACACCTGTTGGGTTCCCAAACACTGATAAAATCATTCATCTGATATATATGTGCATATATTTATGATTATTCATCATAAGGGAATTATTTACTATCAATAATTCATACATATATATTATAGAAATTTCCGGAGTTTTACATTCTTCCCCCCTTAAAAGAATTTCGTCCTCGAAATTCGGAAGTCCTACGAACTTTGCAACATGAACTCTTATATAACCTTATAGAGATATTTACACTTAACGATCTAAAACGATAATATTCTCGCTCGAATCCTAATCTAGTGGAACTAGTACATCGGGTGAAAAATCCAAACAAGGAACCCCCCATATATATACCATGTGTTCCAAAAGATTAAAATTTAAGCGAAAGCATCCTCATTATAGTGTTAAATGTAAACATAACCAAGGGTATGCACATAAGTTAAGATATGTAATCATAATGAGAATTTATTTACCTGCTCAACCAAGTGTGGGTAGTCACGACGCATGTCCTCTTCGCGCTCCCAAGAAATCTCCTCAATGCCTCCTCGGTTCCACTGAACTTTCACCAAGGAAATTACCTTGTTTCTAAGCCTCTTGTCCTCTCTGGCAAGAATGCGAACCGGAATCTCAATAGTAGTCAAATCATCCTGAAGCTCAATCTCCGGTGCATCCAATACTCGCTGCTGCTCCTCATCATACAAGTGCTTCTTAAGCATAGAAATATGGAACACGTTGTGTATACTAGACATAGATGCGGGGAGATCTAGTCTGTAAGACACGGCTCTAATGCGCTCTAGAATCTGGAAAGGTCCAATATATCTCGGTGCAAGCTTCCCTCGCCGCCCGAATCGCTGCACGCCTTTCATAGGCGATACCTTAAGCATGACTAAATCTCTGATCTGAAACTCTAGGGGTCTCCGCCTCTTATCTGTATAGCTCTTCTGCCGGCTCTGAGCGGCTAGAATCCACTCCCTGATCAAGGCTACCTTCTCAGTAGTCTGCCTCACTAGCTCAGGCCCAAGCATCAAGCTGTCCTCCGACTCGGCCCAACATATCGGTGATCTACAAGGTCTCCCATACAATGCTTCATACGGGGCCATACCGATCGTCGCTTGATAACTATTGTTATAAGCGAACTCTACCAGTGGAATATGATCCTCCCAACTGCCTTGGAAGTCAATGACACATGTCCGCAACATGTCCTCCAACACCTGATTCACCCTCTCCGTCTGGCCATCCGTCTGGGGGTGGAATACACTGCTATAAGATAGTGTGCTGCCGAATGAGTCCTGGAAACTCCTCCAAAAATGTGAAGTGAACACCGATCCTCGATCCGACACGATCGTGTCTGGAACTCCATGGAGTCGAACTATCTCCCGAATGAAGATCCTCGCATAAGTCTCAGCTGTATAAGTGGTCCTCACCGGGATGAAATGGGCTGACTTCGTCAATCGGTCCACTATCACCCACACAGAATCATTCCCCTTCTTCGACTTCGGCAACCCCACAATAAAATCCATAGAGATGTCTGCCCACTTCCACTCTGGAATGGGTAAAGGCTGAAGTGTTCTCGCCGGTCTCTGATGCTCTGCCTTCACCTGCTGACAGGTGAAACATCTAGCCACATAATCTGCAATCTCTCTCCTCATACCACTCCACCAGAATCGCCTCTTCAGGTCCTTGTACATCTTGGTAGTCCCTGGATGTATTGTGTACCGACTACGGTGTGCCTCATCAAATAAATCTTTCTTCAGCTCTGCACTGGCTGGCATAACCAATCTACCCTTCATCCGTAGACCTCCATCCTCTCCAATGGTCCAATCAGTCTTAGGCTCTTTGGAAATCTCCCCCTTACGGGTTTGAATCCAAGAGTCCTCCAACTGAGCTCTGACAACCCTGTCACTCCAAGATGGCTGCACTGACATAGCTCCCAAGAATGCACTGGTTCCTTCAATCTCGGGTCTAAAGTCAAACTGACTAAGAGTGATAAGATCTCTGTGCAATGAACACCTCAAAGCCGCAACCCGATGTCGGCGCTTCCTACTCAAAGCATCTGCTACGACGTTCGCCTTCCCTGGGTGATACTGAATCGCGAACTCGTAGTCCTTGATAAACTCAATCCACCTCCTCTGCCTCTGATTGAGTTCTTTCTGAGAAAAGAGGTACTTCAGACTCTGATGGTCTGTGAATAGCTCAAACTGCACTCCATACAAGTAGTGCCTCCATGACTTCAGTGCAAACACCACTGCTGCTAACTCAAAGTCATGAGTGGGATAGTTCTGCTCATGCACCCTCAACTGCCGTGAGATATAGGCTACTACCCTCTGAGTCTGCATCAATACGCCTCCTAAGCCCGCCAATGATGCATCCGTATACACCACGAATGTCCTGTCGTTGCTCGGAATAGTCAGAACTGGCACTGTAGTCAACTTAGCCTTCAAAATATCAAAGGCCTCCTGACACTCCCTGCTCCATATGAACTGTACACCCTTCTTTGTAAGGCGTGTAATCGGCGTCGCAATCTTCAAGAAGTCCTGAATGAACTTCCTATAATATCCAGCTAAACCTAAAAAGCTGCGAATCTCTGACACCGTCTTCGGTGGCTCCCAATCAAGAACTACCGTGACCTTAGCCGGGTCCACTACTATACCCTCTCTACTGATGACGTGGCCAAGAAATCTGACTTCTGAAAGCCAAAACTCACACTTGCTGAACTTGGCATACAACTGGTGCTCCTGAAGGGTCCTCAACGCTATCCGTAGATGCTCCTCGTGCTCTGCCTCCGATCTCGAGTAAATGAGAATATCGTCGATGAAGACGATCACAAACTGATCTAAGAAGGGACGGAAAACCCGGTTCATCAAATCCATGAATACCGTGGGTGCATTGGTCAACCCAAATGGCATGACCAAGAACTCGAAGGATCCATATCGAGTAAGAAAGGCGGTCTTGGAAATATCCATCTCCCGAACCCGCAACTGATGATAGCCAGAACAAAAATCAATCTTCGAGAAATACTGCGCTCCCTGCAACTGGTCAAACAAGTCATCAATCCTAGGTAGTGGGTACCTATTCCAGATAGTGACCTTGTTCAACTCTCTATAATCTATGCATAATCTCATACTACCATCCTTCTTCTTCACGAAGAGGACTGGCGCGCCCCACGGAGAATGACTCCGGCGAATAAAACCCTGAGCTAACAACTCGTCCAACTGGGTCTGTAGCTCTCTCATCTCAGCTGGTGCCATACGATAGGGTGCGCGGGATATCGGGGCTGTGCCTGGCTGTAACTCAATACAGAACCCGACCTCTCTCACAGGAGATAACCCAGGTATGTCCTGAAAGACACCCTGAAAATCTGAGACAACTCTAGTCTCTAATAACTCAGCTCCCTGATCCTGTCGTATCACCTCCTCGATGTACGCCAGAAATGACTCCGCAAGTCGGTTTCCCTGAGAGGCGGCTATAATCATCTCGGACCCGTCGGACGCTCGCAACTTGACTGTCTTCGCAAAGCAGTCAATACTAATATGGTAGGAAGACAACCAATCCATACCAAGGATGACATCGAACTCGGACATATGCAACACTATCAAATCCACTATGAACTCCGACTCGTCTAGACTGATGGTACACCTCCTACAAACGCTCTCTAGAAGTGATACCTCACCTAAAGGGGTGGAAACAGATAGAGGGGTGTCTAGGGGCTGAGCTACGAGCTGGAGTCTAGTCATAAATGCTTGCGAGATGAATGAATGCGAAGCTCCCGAATCGAAAAGAATACGGGCGGGAAGAGAGTTCACAAAGAACGTACCCTCCACCATAGCTCCGCTGGCTCCATGATCACGAGGAACCACTGCATATACCCTGCCCGTGGCTGAAGACTGCTCTGCTGATGGTGCTGGAGAGTATGGGATAATCTGGCCCTGAGGAGCCTCCTGAACTGCCCGAATCTGTCCCTCAGTCCTCTGAGCTGCTGGCGGTGCCTCGAGCCTGTTCTGCTGGCCCTGACCTCTGCCCTGCTGGCGCTACTGCTGCTGCTGGTTCGGACCCTTGCCCTGCTGGGCTCCTGCTGGTGCGCTACGGCACTCCGATGCCTTGTGCCCGACCTTATGACAATTAAAACAAGATCCCTGGAACTTGCGCTGCTGATGCGCTCTATGATCCTGCTGGGGTCCCTTTTTATAAGGGCCCTGATGCTGCTGCTGATACTCAGAAAAAGATCTCTTGTTCTTGCCCTTCTCCCCACTCTGTCCTGTCTTAGACTTCCCCTCCTTGTCCTTCTGGAACATAGAAGTCTCAATCTCCTGAGAAGTGGCAGCCTCAGCTACCTCCCTAACTGAATAAAATCTCCTCGACACGAGGTACTATCGGAGATTAGGGCAAAGCCCAGCTAAGAACATCTGAGCCTGACGTTCTCCCGTCTGCCACATGTTAGTGAAGTGCAATAGCTCCATGAACCGGCTCTCAAAATCTGCCACGGTCATGTCTCCCTGAGTCAACCAGTATAACTCGAGCTCCTTCCCAGTCCGAGCTACAGAAGAAATATACTGACCATCGAAGAAGTAGATAAAGTCCTCCCATGTGAGAGTCATCCTCTGATCTGGAGTAAACTGGAGTCGATACCATCTCCCGGCATCTCCCTTCAGACTGTAGGATGCCAGTCTCTGCTTCTGAACTGAGTCTACACCGAGTATATCGAGAATGTTGCTCACATCCTCCTTCCACTTATGGGCTGCAAGAGGGTCTGGTGACCCCTGGAACTCCGGTGCCCTCATCTTCTGGTACCTCTCCACCATACGGAGCCAAGTCTCCTGCTCCGTGGCCCTGTCTGGTACTGCTAAAGGAATGGCTGCAGGCGTGGCCTCTGGTGGTCTCTCTCTAACAGGAACGGCCGGTATCCCCTGCTGCTGAGCTACTGGTAGTGGTGGTGGCGGTGTCGGTGGTGCTATATGAGTCGTCACCAACTCCTCAATAGCTGTCATCCGAGCAATAAGAGGGGCCATGAGATCCACCAGATACTGAGGAGCCTGCTGCGGCTCTGGTGGTGCCTGCTCCTGCTCGGGCTGAGCTGACTGCTGCTCTAATGGAGTCTACTGTGACTCCGTCTGGCTAGCCCTCCTGGTACGAGGTCTACCATGTCCTGCCATCTCTATCCTGATGGTAAGAAAAAAATAAAATTTCATGAGTCCAAAAATAAACTTTTATAAATAGCGTATCACATTGAAATTTTTCACAACATATAGTATTCACACAAGTACTTTGAATCTATATAAAATAGTTGCCATAAAAAAAATTTCTCAAATTTTGAGATATACGCATATATCGTCCTCACTCATACTAGGAAATCCTTTCGGACTCTATACATGAATCCTAAGAAACTCTATCCTAGCTCCATGACTCGACACAGGATGATCCTAAGGATACTGGAACTAGAGCTCTGATACCAACTGTGACGCCCCTGGGTTCACACAAGGCTGCAGTCCGATGTGAAACTAGAAATGTCAAACCTGCCATGCACTACACCGTGCAATAACACGTTTCACCATCACAACTACTATCTCTCTAGTGGAATCAACAACAAGTGTAGGTATAAAGCAAGTAAAAAGGTAAATCAACAATACTGGATGAAATGATAGGACATAACACATCTCACCAACAAAATAAACTGAAGTACAAAACCAAAGTCTGAAATGAATAAACTGGAGTTCTTAACAAGTCTCAAATACAATAAGTCTGAGTAAAGGAAATAAGGCACACAGCCTTTACAACTTCTAGAATAACTCTCAAATGTCTAAACCAAAAAGTCTACAGTGGAGCTCAAACGAAAAATATATCTAAAGTAGACAGCTGACACTAAAGTGCATCGCTATCAAACTGCGGCACTCCGTGGTCCTGGCTCGTGACCTGAAAGGGGGGAGGGATAACGAGCGTCAAAGCGCTAGCGAGTAACATCACAACCAACCCCAAGGGAAAAAGGGCTCATTGTATAAGAAAATAAAGATAATATATAATAGATCAAAAAAAAATCGTTGATCTCACTAAGGAGGGTTTTAGCATTTAGAGGTTTATAACACGAGAAAAGGTACGTCGAGCGAAATAATCCAAACAAGGAAACCCTCATGTATATACCTTATATCTCAAATATATAAACTCCTAAACACAAAACCCAAGGTTCAAGTACTGTAACAAAATAGAAGAAAAACAACAAACACCAGAGTATAGTAACTGTGCTATGACATAACCAACATGAATATCATGTTACTACTTACATGAATATCATGTCAAAAATCTACATAAGTGTTATACCAGAATCTACATAGTCATTCTGTCGTGAACTGCTATATAATAGGTACATACAGGATTAAGAACTATGTTCGATATAATAACTAACTATTATAGTTTTCCAACCCATGGAATAAGTGTCAATTGTCCAACACGAGGACTGAGAGGGATTATAGTCCAACACGAGGACTTCTATGGTTATAGTCCAACACGAGGACTGTGGAAATGATAATAAAAAAAGAGCGCTATAACTCATGTAGTGAAATCTGCTCATCAATCTCACAACCCAAATAGTATATAAGTCCCAATTTTACACCCCAGGTCATCTATCATGCATGGACACGTAGTGGGGCTAATTACCATGGTCAGATAATCCAAACAAACACCCAAATAGGAGTAAAAATACTCAAATACACAAAAACTGGGAGTCTGCAACAGAGGGTTCGGCGGTCGACCGATCCGGTCGATCGAACCCTGATACCAAAACTTGGCGGTCGCCCGCTGGGCATTTCGGTCGACCGACCAGACGTCGCGGTCGACCAAATTGATGTCACGGTCGACCGGAAAGATGTCGCGGTCGACCGAAACGATGTCGCGGTCGACCGGAGCCCTGATACGAGCTCAGCGGTCGACCGCGTCGGTCGACCGCCGAGCGGACAGAAACCCAATTTGGGTTTTCTGTCAGCTGATAAACCTGAAACCAAGATTTTTTACATATCACGATAACATGGGTTTTAGTGAAATGGAAAACATACTGAACAACAAAATCCCAAGTTTGAAATCTATATTTCCAAAGTTTTAAATCCACGAGAAACAAATCCAAAACGTTTTGATAACTGTAAATATGATTTAACTCTTGTTTAGGCCAATCTCAGATCTGGATCTTCTTTAACAGAACATGGGTGAGCTTTTTAAAACATATAAAAATCCCAAATCCACATTTTTATGCTATATTAAACTATTAGCCATTCAAAAATACGAATTTGGCTCCATAAAACCAATAAAAATTTAGTTCTTGACATGAAAACGAAAGGGGTGGGGGTTGGGCGAGAAATTACTCGCCTTGGGT
>BQKN01000712.1:1605-13712 GCA_022839385.1 Asparagus kiusianus | reverse complement strand
ACGTTCGAGCGACGAAACGAACTAAAGAGGCTACGAAGCTAACGAACCGCACGTGAACAACGTCAATGGTTCGGGGAGTCAACGAGTCATCCAACAAAGCGGATTTGAACTCAAACATCGACTGGGTTTTACTGCCAAATCAGGAATCAAGTCAACAAATCAACAAAACAGCCGAACAACGGACAAAAAAACCGGAAACAACGGAAAACGACGAAACCAGCGCACCTAGGGGAACTCGGCCCGAACCGAACCACCTCAGGGTGGCTCGGCCAAGGCCGAGCCACCCAGAGGTGGCTAGGCGCTGTTTTGTGCCAAAGGCATAGTTTTGAGTGCCTATAAATAGGCCTGGTACTCATTCATTTGAGAGGACTTTTTGGTTGAACTTCTAAAGAGCCGAAACTCTGCCGGATTGTCATCTCAACTCGGAATTATGAAGGCTTGAAGCTTGGACCCTCGGATTCAGTTTTCGGCGAGCACCCACGACAAACAAGGCAGGAGTTCGAAGAAGCTAATCCTCAGATCTACATCGTTCTACTCCGGATCTAAGCTTGGTTCTTAGATCCCGAGATCCGAGCGGCCGTTTCCTTGGCGAAACGATCCCTCTCGGCTATTATCTCCTTGGTGGGATAATACCCGTAATACGTTGTAGATCTGCTTGGATCCAGATCTCGCGGTGGTCAACGGTAATCAACCCCGGCGTAGGCAAAGAACCCCACAAAGCGAGCGACCGCAAAACAGGAGCTCGCGATCTGTTCAAAGGAAAGTTGTAATTTTTTGTTTCTTTCTTTATTTCGATCTCCATTGTAACCGGCTCTTATAAAAAGACCGGATATTTGTAAAACGCATAAAGTTGTTTTTTTCAAAGTTTGTAATTGAATCCTCAATGAAGAAGAACACGATTTTCCACGCGAACAATCTGGCGACCACAGTGGGAGCCAACAGCTTCGCTGCCGAAGCTGGAGCGTCGCAGCCGCGGATCTCGATCCCTGTCGTGGAGGAGGTCGAGTATGAATTCGACCAACAGAAGTACGAGGAATACGTCTCCTCGTCCGGATCTACCTCCTCCCCCAAGTCCAAGAAGTCCCAAAAGCTCTCCTCTAGGAGAAAGGTGCGTTGGTGCGATGAAGTTGAAGCCACCAACGACGACCTCACCCCAATCGACGCCGAAGCTGCGTTGAGTGAGGTCCTACCGACCTCAAAGAAGGTCAAATCCGCCATTGAAGGCGTGGTGACTCTCTCCAAGAGAGCCCGCCAGAGGCAGCGTCAACGCCTCGCGAAGCAATTCGCCAAGGCCATGGAGTCCGTTGACGGGGTCCGTTATCATGCGGATTCTGAAGAACAAACGAGGCAAACAGCCTCAACAGCAAATGCAGGGTGGTTCCTCTAAACCATCAACTATGGAGTGGGTCCGTGTCAAACGGAATCGCTCGACTTTGGAGGAGCGCATCCGCAAACGCCGCGCGTTATCGGCGCAAGCACGGGCCAAAGCTGAAGAAGCCCGTCGGAAGCTGCAGAAGGAGGTGGTCAAGAAGCCGCCACCAACACGCAAGGTTTGGAGGCCAAAGACTGAAGCGGTTCAGGCTAAGGAGCAAAACCCGCAGCCTCCGAAAGTTCGAACTCCGGCAAGTCAACCCAAACAGCCAGTGATTGCTGCAACTACCCTGGGAGATCCCGCGGGACCATCCCAGAAGAAAAGATCAGTTTTGGAGCGCCTCGGTCCACTTCCGAAGGAACGAGGTAAAATTCCAATTCAAGAACGCTTGGGGCCAATGAAGAAACCCCAAACAATGCAACACGCTGGGGGTCGCCGCAACCCTCAACACTTGGAGAAAACTGTGGCACCCAAGCGCACAACTTTGCGCATTCAAGTGCAAGATTCCGCTGAAGATTCACGTCCACGAAGACGCGTTTCGAGGCGTATAACTCTCGAGAGCCCGAAAAAGGCAATTAATCCTCAGAAGGAAATGTTGTCGTCCGAGGATGATGACATTATACCTGAGAAATCGTGCCCACACACGATAGGTTGCTCCGACTTTCAAACGGACGGGCTGTACTATCGTGTTGCGGGTACGAGCAAATCCAGAAAGAGAAGCCCTCAGAGGTTTGAAGCTCAATGTCCGTGCTCAAAACTTATTCGGGCAGTATTGTCTGAGTGCAACTGTGTAAAGACAGTCCCCGAAAGAGTTTCCGTGTTCGAGAGACTCAGCAATGAAGCGCCAAAGCCAAGGCCCAGGCGTTTCCGAAGAAAAAGAGCGATGGTCGAAGACGGTGAACATTCAAGGGTCACTGTCAACATGACCAATAGAGGAACATCGGCTCAGGATAACCCCGAGACGATTCCAGAAGCATCCCGACCCAGGACCCGTTTACAGTCTGGGGCCATCAAGCGAGGAACGTACGGTAGGGTCCGAACAAGAGTACCTTCAGAAGATGAAGAATCAGATGCTGGCTCAGCAGTGGCGTCTGATAACACAGTGTCCAGCGAAGGACAACCCCGTGAGGCGTTTATGATAAACGCGGAACAAGTGGCCAAGATGCTTGAAGATGCCATGGCCAAACAACAGGAGACCTTTCGGTTCGAAATGCAAATGGCTATGCAGAACATGAGAGAAATGCATGACCAACAGCTTCAAGCATTAAGGAACCAACAAGGGGAACCAAGTCAGCCCAACCAGAACAACCTGGAAGATGAGGGTACAAATGAAGCTCGCAACGTCAATAACCCTCCCATTAATCCAGGGGGTGGTAACGATAATGCTAGCGAAGACGCAGGTGAAAGCCTGAAAATTAAGAACCTCAAAAGAAAAATCAATACATTGATTTCTGCTCAAGAGATTAAAAAGACGGGCATTCCCTGTCCTTACCCAAGAGAGTGGGAATCGATCCCATATCCGGCAAAGTTTAGTCTAATCAACTTCACGCCGTTTAATGGGATGGGTTCACCAACTCAGCATTTGATTTATTTCAAATCGTACTTGGGAGTCATCTCGGGTAATGAGCCACTGATGGTGCGGTCATTCGTCGGCACTCTTCGCGGAGCTGCCTTCGATTGGTATCGTCGCCTCAAGCCAGGAAGCATAAACAGCTGGGACGACATGGAGACCAAATTCCTTGCGAATTTCTTCGACGACGACACTGAAATCTCTATCGGGACATTGCTCGATGAGAAGCAGAAGGACGGAGAATTGGTCGAAGTCTTCGTCAAAAGGTTTCGGAATAAGGCGATGAATTGCCGGGACCCGATCAGCGAGGAGTTCATTCTCCAGACCTGTCACAACAACCTCTCACTGGATGTTTTGGAAGCAATGGGCACAGCTCCATCCAAGACATGGAAGGACTTGAAGGTCCGAGGCGAGCAAGCTGAGCGGTTCCTCAGGAGGAAAAAGGCGGAGAGAGGCCAACCGGCTACAAATCCTCCGAAGCAGAACTTCAATCAGAAGGGAAAAGGTAAAGCTCAGGTTAATGCTGTTGATGCTAACCAAACCTTTCAATTGCAACCTCAGCAACAGCAGCAGCAGCAGCAACGAGCTCCACAGCAATCGCAGCCACATTGGCAGCAGCGGTCTCAGAAGCAAAAGTCTTCGGAGCCGAGGTTTTCCAAAGTCTACTCCTTCAAAGATGACGAAGTTCCCGGCATCTTCAAATATCTGTTGGAGAACAACAAGATCTAGCTGCCGGCGATTGTGGATCATGAAGGGGCCACTAAAGTGACGGACCCGAGGTACTGCGCGTATCACAGAGCGGTCCACCACCCTACGAAGTCCTGCTATCACCTCAAGGACAAGATCCAGGCGTTGATCGATGTAGGAGTCATAACTCCGAAACCGGCCAAGAATGTGGGAGCAAATGCGGTGTCAATCAGCTTTGGATCAGTGCCTACAGCTTGGTTTGAGCCGAAGCGTGTCACCAAAGTTGGGATGAAGACGGTGAATGACGACCCGCACGGACAGCGCCAAAAGGGACTAGTGCCACACACGGCCCCGAACGGCGAAATCCTTTGGGTTCACCCCAACCTGATTGAAGATGAACAATGGGCCGGATCGTCATCCACGAAGAAATCTAAAGGGAAAGGAAAGTCTTGCTACGGAGTTTCCGCCATCCCAGGGAAAGACGACGAAGGAATCCCAACTTTCCCACTTGCTGAAGATGAACAAGAAGTCTTCACCACCAGAAGCGGGAACCAATACCACTTCAACTATCCGTCACATAATGAACAAGCAGCTAAGCTAGGGGTGATCCCAATTCCCAAACCGGCTGAAGATGTTCGACGACAGCCGGCAGATAAACAGAAAGACAAAGGATCCCAAGAGGTTCAGAACCCGAAGCAGTCTCGCTTCAGTCGTCCAATTGGAGGAGATAAACCGGGAAGTTCGAAAAATCCGCGTGTCTTCGACATCATGGCTCAGCTAGCCAACATTCCAGTAAGGATAACGCTGTACGAGCTGTTGCGGTTATCCAAGGAGACTAGAGAAGCCTTACAAGAGGCCTTGACCGATTCAGAGGCGTTCCTCACCAGGATCAAACCAGCACCTGAGGAGTTAGAATTGTTAGCCCAACAGTGTAACGTGGCAGCTAAGAACCTTCCTTGCATCACCTTCACCAAAGAGGACATGCAGACGAAGAATTCGAACCATGATCGGCCCCTGTACTTCGTCGGGTACATTGGCTCTAGCGAAGTTAACCGAATCCAAGTGGATCCGGGTTCCGCTGTGAGTATTATGCCACTTCGACTGATGCACAGCCTTGGCATTCCAGTCAGCAAGTTGACGTCTACAGGCACAGTCATATACGGATTCAACACCAGCGGGTCAAGACCTTTGGGTAAAATCCGGATAAAGTGCCAAATGGGCGATTTAAAGACGGAGGTCACGTGCTACGTGATTGATGCTGAGACATCCTATAACTTACTATTGGGTCGGCCTTGGATCCATAGTAACGTTATAGTCCCCTCCACTCTACATCAGTGTTTGAAATATGTCGACACTGATGGAAGAGTTAGGACGGTGGTCGCGGATAAGCAACCATTCAAAGGGTATGAGAACTACTTCACAGATTCTCTCCTTTATGGAAACGAATCCGACACGGAACCATCGATCCAAGGCACGGACAGCGGAGAAGAAGCTGATTCCGAAGCCGGATTCGATTACAATGGTGGTTTTGTTTTTAATGACATTGTACCCTTTGTAATCAATCTCGACGACGAACAGTCGTCAGATGGCGGTTGTAACTGGCAACTTGCCGAGCTTGAAATAAATAATGGTTTAGAGTACTCCTTGTCTTTTGATGATGCGATAAAGGGATTATACGATAATCCCGAATTATGTATGCCACTCCGATCGTCGTATGTAACGAAGAAGCGTCTCCAACACTCTTTCGGAACAACTCAGATTATTCCCGCCAAATTAGGGGGACAAAAAGAAGTGATCTTCGGTAAAGGAGAAAATCTTCCGGTGCCAGATCATTTCCTAAGAGAGGATGAAGATGGTGACAAATCTGGTTTACATTTATCTAAGTACAGTCCAGAAGCGCGCAAGCTCATGGAAAGACAATGATATGATTTCACACTCGGAGAAGGTCTATACTTCGATCGAGGTTCCCGTGTCCCAGTCAAAGCGGCATATGTACCAAAGGGTAAACCGGAGGGCTATTATCGTCACAAGAGGGGCTTAGGCTACGTTTCGTCAGATGACGAATGTGGCTGGCAAATCATAGATCAAATTGCTAACAAAGCCAAGGATCGGTACTTGCTAGATTCGTCAGCTAAAGATTCCGACACAAGTTTGGGAGAAATGTTCAAGACCTTAATGTCGAACATGACTACGGCTGATCCATCTACAATGGAGGACGACGATCAAATGCAAACGTGGGAGGACCCATGGGTTCATCACCTGAACATGCAATATGGTGATAGGTTCGAACAGAGAGAGCCACCCACCGAAGACGAGGTAGCCCAAATCAATATGGGTGATGAAGCCAATCCAAAGCCCATATTCATCAGTGGTAGTCTCCCATCAGATGAAAAGGAGGAATTAATTGCCTTGATCAGAGAGTATATCGACGTCTTCGCCTGGAACTACGAAGACATGCCAGGGCTCGATCCCAATGTGGCAATGCACCGCCTCGACATCAAGCCGGATGCTAAACCTGTCAAGCAACAACAAAGATGGTTTCGTCCGCAGATCATGGAAGCCATCGAGGCTGAAGTTAAAAAGTTGATCGACTCAGGATTTATTCGGGAAGAACAACATTCAGACTGGTTAGCCAACATCGTTCCAGTCATGAAGAAGAATGGCAAGATCAGGATTTGCATCGACTTCAGGAATCTGAACGAAGCATGTCCAAAAGATGATTTTCCCCTCCCGATCACAGATGTCATTATTGACAATACCTGTGGATTCGAAAGAATGTCCTTCATGGACGGCTTTTCGGGGTATAATCAAATCAAGATGCACCCGGATGACGAAAAGCACACGGCATTCAGAACGCCCCTCGGTATCTTCTGCTACACGGTGATGCCGTTTGGTCTAAAGAATGCAGGTGCCACGTACCAACGAGCAATGACTAAGATTTTCCAGAAACACCTCAGGAAAACAGTTGAATGCTACGTTGATGATTTGGTGGTGAAAAGCCGCAGCAAAGAAGATCACATCAAGGACTTGAGGACAATGTTTGATCTCATGCGGAGTCATCAATTGAAGATGAATCCCACAAAATCCTTCCTCGGAATGTCCAGCGGAAAATTCCTTGGATTCGTCGTTACCACCAAGGGTATACATATCGACCCAGACAAGGTAAAGGCGATAAATGAATTGCAACCCCCGAAGAACCTAAGGGAACTCAGAGGATTGCAAGGGCGTTTGGCGTATATCCGGAGATTCATTTCAAATCTTTCCGGGAAGTGCCAACCATTTTCGAAGCTAAACAAGAAAGGCGTATCGTTTATTTGGGACGATGCTTGCCAGAAGGCATTCGAAGATATCAAGGCATATCTGATGAATCCACCTGTTCTTGTTGCACCAAAATCAGGTAAACCGTTCTTGATTTATATCAAGGCGATGAACCATTCGATAAGTGCTTTATTAGCACAAGACGATGATAATGGTCACGAACAGGCAGTCTATTATCTAAGTCGGACCTTGATAGGCGCCGAGTCTCGATACCCGATGATCGAGAAAGAATGTCTCGCATTGGTGTTTGCGGTGCAGAAGATGCGACATTACTTAGTTGGCCAGACGATTTACGTCATCGCTAATGTTATTCCGGTACGAGTATTCATGACTCAACCAGGTTCGATGAATTGGCGGTTGGCAAAGTGGGCCCTTCTTTTGTCCCAGTATGATCTGCACTTCAAACAGCAGAAGTCGGTCAAAGGACAGGCGATTTGTGATCTCTTGGCGGCAAGCCCGACAACAGATACGGTGGAAGTATACGATGACTTGCTAGATGAAACCCACGAGGTTAATACCACGTCACACCAACAAGTATGGCAGTTATATTTTGATGGTGCCTCGAGAGCAGTCAATAAAGCAGTAACTCCGGGATGTCCTAAGGTCACTTCTGGAGTTGGAGTTGTCTTAGTTTCCCCAGGGAAGCACGTGATGCCTCGAGCTTATTCGCTGACGAGTCCATGCTCTAACAACGTAGCCGAGTATAACGTACTCCTCATAGGACTCAGTTTCGCCAAGGAGCTGGGGGTCGAATATCTCGAAGCCTTTGGGGATTCTCAACTAATTGTCAACCAAGTTCGTGGGGAGTATGAAGTCAGGAACTCAGATCTGATTCCATACCACCAAGAGGCCGTCAGAATGGCAGATTCTTTTAAAGAATTTTACATTGAATACATCCCGCGTCTTCAGAACGCTTATGCAGATGCACTGGCAGCACTAGCAGTATCACTCGCGCAACCGCCCGAAACTGAACTGCTAGTCACAGTAAGATCACACCAACTCTGCGTACCCATATACGATATGGATATTGAAGAGGAGGAAGATAGAAACGTAAACGCCAAAGAGGTGAACTCAACCCAAATCGGGTCCGAGTCTCGAGATTGGCGCTTTCCCATTATTGACTACGTCCAATACGGCATTTTACCAGAGGATGTAAAAGAAAAAGAATCTATTCGCCGAAGAGCACCACGGTTCTTTTACAATACCGAGACCCGTACGCTGTATCGCCGAGGGTACGATGACTTGCTTCTCCGATGCCTTTCGAATGAAGAAGCAAAAGAAGTTCTTAAGGAAGCACATGAAGGAGAATGCGGTGCGCATCAGCCTGGTCCCAAGCTGTATGATCGAATCAGAAGAATGGGATATTTCTGGCCAACAATGGTTCGTGACGCGATTGAGTACGCTCGAGAATGTCACGCTTGCCAGGTGCATGCGAATTATATGCACCAACCACCGGAGCGATTACACACATCAACCACGTCTTGGCCATTCGAGACATGGGGTATGGACATTGTCGGTCCTATCTTTCCTCCTTCAGTAAAAGGTGATCGATTCATCCTCGCTATCACCGACTACTTTTCAAAGTGGGCTGAAGCCATTCCGCTTAAAGAAGTAAAGACGAACAACGTCATCAACTTCATCAAGCATCACGTCATATACCGACATGGCGTGCCGAGGCGGATCATTCATGACAACGGTCCGCAATTCATAAGCAACGCCTTCATCCAGTTCTGTGACAAGTTCAAGATCCAAGATGTTTCGTCAACACCTTATTACCCTGCCGCTAACGGATTAGCTGAGGCTTTCAACAAGACGATCATCAAGATCTTATCAAAACTCGTGAAAACCAACAAACGGGATTGGGACGATAAACTCGGCGAAGCGCTCTGGGCTTATCGTACTACCATACGCACACCTACGGGAGCTACTCCATATTCGTTGGTCTACGGATGCGAAGCTGTGCTACCGTTGGAGATTCAAATCCCCTCTCTTCGGATCGCTCTCGCAACGGAGATGACGACCGAAGAACATCATCAAAAACGTCTTGAGGAACTCGAAAGGCTGGACGAAAAGCGCTTGGAAGCTCAACAACACATCGAGTTCTATCAGGCTAGGATATCCAGGGCTTTTGACAAAAGAGTCCGCCAAAGAAGCTTCAAGGAAGGAGATCTAGTCCTCGCTGCTCGCCGACCAATAATCCTCACCTCTAAGAAGAAAGGTAAATTCGAACCTAAGTGGGAAGGACCGTTTGTAATAGATACAGTCTATTCAAACGGTGCTTACCGCCTAATTTCTTTAGAGGGTAACAGGCAATTAATGCCAATAAATGGGAAGTTTTTGAAAAAGTACTATCCCTAGTACGTTCAGGACAACTCATTTATCGGGAAGTTCCTTGAAGAATATTACACTTAATATTCTAGAGGATAACCCAATTTTAGTTTTACCACCAAAATCCCTCGCTGATCAATTTCAATTGACAGTGAGTCCACCAAAAAGGTTCACTCTCAGTTCGGAGTCCCCTTTCGATGAACGAAAGAACTCCATTTATTTTCTCTTGGGTTCAACCTTTTTATGGTTGTAACTGAAGTTGAAATTTCTCTTCGATAAACGAAGAACTCATTTTTTTCGATCAGATAACCAATCCTATAAAAGGTAGGTTTATCTAGATCTTCCGGATTCTCGGAGTGGAGATCCCACTTCTAGTTTCCTTCTGGCACTGGAAAAAGAATATAAAATTCTTCCTTTCCAGAAACAAAGAATAGAATATAAAATTCTTCCTTCCTTGTCCAGGGAATAGAATATAAAATTCTTCCTTCCCCACATCAACTCTTTTTCTAAAATTTATAAAATTAAGATTCATCTTAGGTATTTTATCCCGAAACCTAAGCAGGGATAAGTCTGCGTCTAACACACGCTGCCGGTTTAGTCTTTTTCCGATTGAAAAAGACACCAGAGTTCGATTCTGGGGTATTTTATCCTGAAACCTAAGTAAGGATAAGTCCGCACCTAACACGCGCGGCCGGTTAGTTCTTAACCGCTAAAAAGAACACCCGTCCGCATATTCAACATTGTGGCAGGTTGTTATTAATAACACCGAAATCCATGCCTCATACGCATGGGGAATTTTATCCTGAATCCTAAGAAAGGATACGTCGACGCCTAACACGCGTCGCCGGTTTGGTCTTTATCCGTAGAAAAAGATACCAGAGTCTGACTCTGGGGTCCTTTGTCCCAAAGCCTAAATAGGGATAAGCCAACGTCTAATACACGTTGCTTGGTAGCCTATTCCCATAATAATGGCAAAGTCTACATATTCAAAGTAGTAGCACAAAGTCTAAGGGAGTTTATTCCTTTAGCGCAACGTCACATGCGGAACGGATTAAAACAATCCGCATGTAAGCCCGACTCAAACGGTAGTCGGTAAGAGCACATCAAATCCGTTAAAGGCTGAGGATTTGCCAAAAAATCCTAAGTCAACGTCTCATACACGTTGATGTTTAGTCTTTTCACAGGAGAAAGACGAAGTCTACGTATTCAACATCGTAGCACTAAAAGAGTTAACTCTTTTAGCTTAACGTTACATGCGGAACGGATTTAGACAATCCGCACGCTAGCCCGACTCAAACGGTAGTCGGTAAAGGCTAATCAAATCCGTTAGAGGCTGGGGGTTGGCCAAAAATCCTAAAGCCAACACCTCACACGTGTCGCCGGGTAGCCTATTCCCGTAACAATGGCGAAGTCTATGTATTCGACATCATAGCACAAAGTCTCAGAGAATTCAATCTCTGAGCATAACGTTATATGCGAACGGATTTAAACAACTCGCATGCTAGCCCGTCTCAAACGGTAGTCGGTAAAGGCTCATCAAACCCGTTGATGGCTGAGGGTTTGCCAAAAAATCCTGTAAGTATTATGATCATCGGATTCACAATCAACAGAGAAGCATAATGATGAAAAGAAGAGTGCGCTAATGAAAAGACTTTGTTTTATTAATGAAACCAAACCAAGCTGAGATACAAGAAAATGTCTCAAATCAGATCTGACAAACTGAAGGAAGCAATTTTAGCCTTGACGTCGGCAAGTTCCTTGGCGACTTCCGCCCGAATCCTCTCCTCTTCTTCCTTCTGAAGCTTGGCATACGCAAGAATGGCGACAGTGTTGGCAGTTACATCTTCTCAGCGCAATGTTTGAAGAATCTCCAACTCTCTTCCATAAACATCTTGAACCCTATTGCTCTCACGCTCAAAATCTTTTAGAGTCCTCTCCCCTTGGGCGGTCCTAACCCCAGTCCTATCAGCAATACTGTTATAAGCATCCATCTTAGTCTGCAGACGACGTTGCCGTTCACACAAGTTCGCGACGATTACTTCTTGCTCTGAGATACGTCTCTCTCTGGCCTTACGCTCACGCACCCTCCGAGTCTGAGCATCAATCATAAGTGGCGTGGCCTCGTCATATGAGTCGAAGTTTACTAAATCTTCCAAGTGATATATGAGTTCCTCTAAGCAAGTCAGCCTTATCTCGCATCGTCCAGCTAGTCGGATGCCACCTACACGCTGAATGTCGTCAAGACTGTCTGTTATGAAAAGGAGCAAATCATAAGATCTTCCCTGTCCAGAACAAATGTCGGTGACTATTTGTTGCACAACCTTCTCTATTTTTTGGAGGATGCTCTGTATAGGTTCGGAAGCCGTGAAGACAGACTCTTGGTCAGACACAATCGCGGCAATAGGATCCTCTTCTTCTTCATCATCGGATATTAGGATGATTTCGGGACTCACCATCTTCCTGTCACGGATATCCAACCGAGGAAGTGGATTGGTAGCCTGCCTGGCGGAAACTGAAGATAAAATGTCACCACGACGTCCATTCACCGCTGAAAACAAGCAATTAAGTGTTTGTTAGTCCCGATTATAAAAGGAAATTGAACTCATCTTACAAATAGTTAAGATAGAGTCATTACCTTATAAAGGGTGAGACGATTTGGCCACATTGTGCAATTACAACACAGGGTATGTCAACAACATATCCCTGCCTTATAAAGCGCAATGTAGCGCCAAATCGCCCCCTTTAATTTTGAGATATGGTTTTGACCAAGCAAAACATATCTTTGAAGCGTCGATCCTCACCAACGAGAATCAAGGCTCTTCCCGATTGCCT
>BQKN01000709.1:332261-362106 GCA_022839385.1 Asparagus kiusianus | reverse complement strand
TTTTTCACTCAATTTTCCTAGGTCTTCATATATTTCAAAATTTTACACCAAAAAATTTATAGCAAAATCTACTAATTTAAATTTAAATATTTTGAAATTTTTTATATTTTGAAATTTGAAAGTGATAGATTTCTATTATTGGAATAAATTCAGATGTTTGTCTCCTTCCTCTTCTATTTTTCATTTTATTTTTCATTTCCCAGGCCTTCATATATTTCAAAATTTTACAGCAAAAATTTTACAGCAAAAAAATTAAATATTTTGAAATTTGAAAGTGAAGATGAAAAATCTTACCAGATCATCTTTGAACTCTGTTCACGTAGTCCGAAGAATTTTTTTTCTGAGATTATGTATGAAAATTTGTGTGTAGAGAATAAAAACAGGTTACTATATATATGAGGTAGTTTGGGAGATTTTGGGAGTTACAGTAGTGGAGGCTGTTGTTCACGGTTATGAGAAGTGGGGTTATGAGAAGTGGGGCTATCTGTGATAAATTATATTTTTTTTATAAAGATAAATTTTATAAATAATTTTGTTGTGAATAATCTGATTGGTCCAGATCAGATTTACTATTCATAGGAGCTTTTTGAGTGTTCTCTATTAGTTAATAAGAAGTAGATACCCCCACGTATCCTCAGTTTATTTTATCCAAGAGAAAAGATTTAAAAAGTTTTACAAGTTTGTTTAAGGGTTTTAAAAGTTTGTTTAAGAGTTTGGTTTGTGAAGAGAATTTTACAAGAGCTAGAGGAGATCACCATTTGTGTTTGAGCTTCAACTCTTCTCTCTCTCTCTCTTGTTATCTATGGAGAAGTTTTTCTAAACTCTATTTCTAGCTATTTATTGTTTTGTTCTTAATTTTCATAAACTAGATTTTAATTGAGTTTAGACTTGTTTTGAATATATCACTTTGTTCACACACAACCTATTGAGCTTATTGTATTTGCATACATAGTATAATTTAGGGTTGTGGGTTTGTGATTAGAGAGTGAGCTTTCATTGTGTTCTCATCCATATTAGAGAACAAATTATTATATAGAGCCTTCATTATGGGATATACTTTGTAATACACTAGTATACCGAGAGGAGTGTATGATAAGAGATGGGGTCGTCCCAAGAGGAGTGACATCAGTAGTAAAGCCTAGGGAGAGGTTGTAAATATGAGCACTTGAGGAAGACACATGCTAGAGACCAACACTTAGAGGGTATAGAGTGTGACTGCAAGAGTGTTGATTGTAAAGTTTTCAGTGAGCTAGAAAACCGAATGTGAGGTGTAAATATTTTTGGGTGAGCGTCGAAAACCCGATGTGATAGTGGATTTCTCCCCGGAAGTGGGGAGCGGACACGTAGGACGGAAAGTCCGAACTCCGTGATTATTTGCTTGTGTTTGAGTTTGTCATTTGCGCTCTATCACTCTTGTTTGTTTATTGTTTATTTTACCATTATGTTAGTTTATGTATCCTTGCATATATTTCACTATATATCTCATAGCTAGGATATTGCTCTTTATTTATATTGCTCATTCTTGCTCATAACACATTGTATACTTATCTTGTAAGAATAAATTATTAATAAGTTTTTAATTTATATTAAATCGGATTAGATTAGCATAAACCCTATTCACCCCACCCTACCCCACCCCCTCTAGGGTTCTTTCCTAGTGGCATTAAGGTCTAACAATTTAGATATTTGCATAGTAAGCTGCTAATGTTTTCTTTGACACCGGTAATTACATTTTCATTGTCCAGACACCATAGCATTTTATCAAATTCACTCATAACAATATAAAGATGCATCTTCACTGGACTTTGGATTGATATACTCTTTGGAAACATGGTAAATAAAAAAAAATCCTTTTTGTTGATAAAAAGGTAGGAGATCCCCGCATTTCATTAAAAAAGAGTTTGACGAAATATATTGATATCAAATATTGCACTTTTCTCACAAAATATCAAAATTATTAGACAAAATTAAGCACGAGCATTTCATTAGAGAAAATTGGCACACAAAAAACATTATATATAGCAGTCCATTAAACTTGTGTTACGCTCTGAAACTTATACAAAATGATTACAGTCTCACAAAAAGTATCTTTCTCCTCAGAAACATCACCACTTATCTCCAGTAAACAAATACATTCAAGTACACACTGGAGAATAAATGGGGAAGAAATGCCTAAAAGACATTAAAAAAAAGAGAAGAAAGAATAAAAAACTGAGAGAGAATCCAAAGGTAAATTTCTCAAGGCGTCATCAATTCTTGGACTGCTAACGAAGATAAACCTTCATTTGATTCTTCAATTAAAAGCTAAGAGAACTTATAGGGCTCATGGCATCATATCCTGAAAGTGCAGCTTCAATCTTTTCCTTCAGTTGAACACTGTTCATGTCATCACTCTGAAAATTAAACATTACACATAAGTTCAGCAAAAAATTAAATAAAAATACTTACAAAGAGCGCTATATATGAAAAAACTCATATGCAGTGCAAAAAATCGCAATAGACAGTTGTTAGTATCTAATGAAGTTCCTTTTTATTGCTGATTGCTGTAGTTTGGGTAGGATCTAGTCTTAAGGATCTCAAACGGAAAAGGAATAAATGAAATCTAATAACCGATTATTTATTAGCTGTGACGTTATTTGACAGTTGTTTAAGTTTGGTATTTTTAATTGAAAGACAATGGAAAAGGAATGAATGAAATATAAGAGCATCTCGAACAGTTTCCTTAAAAATTACTCTAAAATGGGGAAGCAAAAGTCATATTCTCTAAATTATTTTTACTCCAACACCAACAGCTTCCTCATTTTGAAGAATCTTGCATTTATTACAATAAATAAAAATATTCTACATCCCTATTTTGGGATGCTCTTATGCATTGGAACTGCCCCCATGATTTTTTTTATAATTACGGATTTTGTTTTATATTTATTTTTTCATCCATCATGTTTTGAAGAACGTGCTGCATTTATGACAAAGCTCTCCCTAAATATTTGAAGAATACCCCAGATTTTAGGAAGACTCCCCTTTTTTCTCCTTCATCCCTATTGTGGGGAATGGAATGGGAAATCTGTTGGACCAAAAAAAACATTAAATTCTCCAAAAGTGAGAATACCAATAAAAAGGGGAAGCTGTTGGAAATGCTCTAATAGCCAAGTACTCACTTGCTGTGACGTTATTTGACCATTGTTCAAGGTTGGTATTAGTAATAGATTAACAATGTGATGATGCTATCACCAATTAATCATTTTCTGCCGATGGGCCATATGGCCCATATCTATACTTTTGACCTTTAACTACTACTTTAATTAGATGCCTTTGTTCCTTTATGTAACCCTCATCCAACATGTGAAGAATACGTACAGTACTGCGTGAGTGCACAGGAAAAGAATCAGCATGTGTTAGAAAAAAAAAAAAGATGTTTATATCTTTTTGAATAAACTTGTCTACACGCGTCATTGGCATCATGTTAACTATATTTAAAAAAACTAACTCAACTTGTGAAAATCATGGCTTATGTGGGATTTTCGTCGCACATGGAAATCATATTAATTCTAGAAAGAGAATCTAGTGAAATTAAAGTAATGAAATAATTCATGGTGAAATTATGGAAATAGCGTAATTAAATATGGTAAAAAGAAAATTAATGCGAATGAGATTATACCTCGACAAAGAGAGTATGCGAGAGGAGACCACAAACAGAGGTGATGTTTGCACTCATAGTCTTGAGGTCGAGAGACTCGAAGAGCTCGCACACTTTGAACAGTGTATCCTTCTTCTTAGTGCAAGTGATGCTTACCACCTGTACTTTCTCTCCCATCTCAGATACTCTGACCTGCGACAGCAACCAAAAAAAAAAAATTGTGAATAAATTAACTTTGATTTCAAGTTCAACCTAATTCAGATAAGGGGCTGTTTGGTTTGCCCAAAAATTATGTAAAATGAAGGAAAAAGAAAGAAAATGGATGAAAAGTACAACTCGTTGTAAGTTTTTCATAACATTTTCATTTTCTTTGTTTGGTTCACATCTTGGAACAAAAAATAATAATGATGTGCCAAATTCTTATTGGTTGATGTCACTCACATTTCAGGACACACATTTCATGCTTTTTATTGAGGAAAGAGAGCTCATACCTGGATTCCTTCGATGTAAGGCTTTCCCGGTGACCCGTTAGCCAAAATGGAGCTCCGACTCCTCTTCTTCCTTCTCTTACGAACCTCTCCATCATCTTCCTCTGTAATCTCA
Source organism: Asparagus kiusianus (assembly GCA_022839385.1). Lineage (NCBI taxonomy): Eukaryota > Viridiplantae > Streptophyta > Magnoliopsida > Asparagales > Asparagaceae > Asparagus > Asparagus kiusianus. The sequence continues at coordinate 357,866 of BQKN01000709.1, read as the reverse complement.
CTAACAGACGATTTATCCTCCTTGTGTTTCTCCAACTCCGCTATCTCTGCAATCATCCTCCTCTCCTCCTGCTGAAGCTCCTGAATATAGTCAATTGCATCCTTGACGATCGACGCCTTGTCCATCTATCCATTAACCCAATAACCCATTAACCCGCTAAACTTAACGCAGAAGGTGAAGAGAAAGACCTAAACATTTCTTTCAAGTTTTGTACCTTAGTAATGTTGGGGACTACGCTTCTCAGCGCATAGAGCTTGTCGTTGAGCTTTCTCCTCCTGTTCCTCTCGGTCGCTATGTTCTTTGTAGTAATGGGGGAAGCCGGGCCCTCGGGAGAGCTCGAATCGTAGATGTTTGAGAGAGCTTCGTCAATTCCCCAACTGATGATTGAATTGCAGAGAAACTTCAGATTGAGAAAATGTGTATTTCAAAATACCCATCAAATTAATTTTCTTTCTTTCTTTCTTTCTTTCTTTTTTTTTATAACCCCCAGAATAGAATGAAAGAAAACCAAATGTGATAAAGCCCATATAAGATTCTGATGCTGTTTCATTCAAGCACAGAGAATTGCTAGCATTTAACTCAAAATACCCAAGAAAATTACTATCATTTTTCAGAACAAATGGAATAAAATAGAATGAGCCGCATAGAAGAATCTGCTGCTGTTTATCAATTGAAACAAGGAGAACCCATAAAAGGACAACCAACAGAGCTCATTACCAGTTTCAAAAACAACCCAAAAGAGAGAAGTCACTGAACTAATAATGAGATTTTACCCAAAATAGGATAACCCATGCAGTTCATTGACAGAGACAAACCAAGGTGAAATCCTTTTATATTTAAAAAAATAGAAAACCTGCTAAACTACCTGTCAAGCTCCTCATAGAACATCTTGGTCTCCCAATAATTGTTGTACTCTGCTTCCAACATATCCATTGCTTTGACTTGATGAGGAAAATCAAAGGAGAAAAAGGAGCGTGAAGTTGTACGGTGATGTTTTTTCTTTTTCTTTCTATCCTTTTTTTTTTTTTTTTGTGAGGGGTTGGAGGGGGGACTCTCTTTTGCTTGATGATGAACTCAACTTGGGAGCTCACACTCCTCAACTTGGAAGCTCACCCTTTATATAGAGAATGCTGTCAGCAAGAACTAAGGGGAGTATTTTAGTGCTGACTTTTTTTATTTCTCTGCTTCAGAAAAAGCGCACGTTGTTCAAACGAGGGGGTGGATGTGAATGAAAAAAGTTGGGTCCATGTCTCCGCGTTTAGACCAGCCACGTGGTGTATAAGATAAGATACTTCTGCATATTTGACACATAAATTATTTAGAGCATGTTTCCTAAAAAATGGCCAAGATGAATTGTAATCTACTTTTCGGTATTTGACAAGCAAATTATTTTGAATTATAATATCTCAGATTATTTTTAGTAACTTATAATCTAAAACAGGTGTAGTCCTCATGATTCCACGAAATCATAGGCCTCGTTGAATAACTTCGACATGGATGCATGTCTTTTTTTGTCATTTTGACATAAATGATAGAGTCACCCGTTAATTGTTCAATCAATGACTTTTTTTCTTAAGATCTTTAAGATTGGAAATAAAAATAAAAGAAACAGAATTAGAGTACTACTAGCTATATGTACAACTAGGATGTGTTTGGTTCAATAGTAAGCAAGAATAGGATTAGTAAAATGATGTTTTTCATGGGTTCCTTCCTAATCTATAAAAAAATTAATGATAATTTTTTGTTGTTATAGAATGTTGTGGAATCTTTTTTTTTTTTTACCTTTTTATGTTAATATAGAATCTAACTTTATAGAAACCCCCGATTCCTATTTTTTTGTTTGGTTTAGAATGAGAAATTTTTGGTATTAATGGATGATAACACCATATGTAATCTTACCACCCACTGGTGGGCAAAATATTATTAAGTGAGAAGTTGGGGTAATCTTACCCGTTTACCAAAATTCAAAAAAAAAAAACTATAGCAACGGCTAGTTCCAAGACTTGAAGGCTATAAATGTGGATTGAGGGCTCATGATGCCAATGTATCCCTCGATCTTACCATTTTTTTAAAATTCTCATATTTTGTAAGTTTCATCTCCTCCATCAATATGATATCAAAGAATACCCTAAAAATTTTAAAGTTTGATGCGATTGCAATCTCCAAACACCCATGAAAGTATACAAGAATGGTAAAAATAAGGGGAGGTATTAGTGGGGGTGTGCAAAGTACCAAAATAAAAAATGCAATTTTTTTGAATGGGCTCATGAATGAAGAGAAATAAGCAACTACGGAAACCAATTTGTCAAAGAAAACAGGTTCGGAAATAAGTATTTTTTGAAATCAAAGAGGCTAAAGAAAGAATAGAAACTTGTCAAAAAACAACTACTAGCTTGGAAAAGTTCTACAATTTTAGTGGTGATATTTTGTATCATTTTAATTTATTATAAATTGTATGTCATGTACTTGTACTTGCAAAAACTATTGATATTGTAATAAAAAATTTATTGGAATTGAGTAAACTATCATTACAAAACTAGTTGATGTTGTACAGCTCGGGAATAAGTCATTTTATCGAAATTGAATGCTCCACCTATAACTTACAGGTTTATTGTAGATTGCATTCTAACGATGGATTGCATTACCTACACATTATCAATTCAATGTAGTTTACATTCTCATCACAGATTGTCTCATCTGAGCATAATAAAACGTTATAAGTTAGATTGCATTCTCAGTAAAAATCATTGCCAAATATCAACTATGGAGCATCACAAGCTCAAGCATGTAATCAACTAAAACCAAGAAAACCAAATAAGAGCAACCCAAGCTCTAGCAAATTATCAACCGAAGCCACCAAAACAAAGAAACTGTTGTATTAGCACACACCCTCTTTAATTGTTCTTCATCTACGTTATCCATCTATATCCATTATAAAATTCACATCAGATTTCGTAAAGATTTCCAACGGGAATTTATTTTCATAAACTAGTGAGTTTAGCAATATATTATGGCTATCCACTTGAATATACAAAGTCAACATACATAGGGAAAAACATTTTAGTATTCTTATTTTTTACTATACACGGAACGATATATTATGGCTACAATAAAAAATATAGTCTACATTATTCATCAATTTCACGATGTTGGGATGTATTAGCAAAAATCCCAAGTAAAAAATCTCCCAATTTATAACCATCCATGATCAACCATGACAAATAATCGAAACAATGAAGCCCTAAATTATCAAACATCCACTATCAACCATTACAAATAACCATCCATGACCATATATTAATTTAAAAAAAATAGGTTATTGATTTATCCCTCCAACCGTCAAAGCTCTAAACCAGAGCTAAAAATCGAAGCAACCAACTGAAGCAACCAATCGAAGCAACAAACAACATTGCTTGGGATCAAAGCTCAAAATCGAAGCTCGTAATCGAAGAAAGAAGCTTAAGATCGAAACTGAAAACCGAAGCATCCAACCGAAGCAACAAACAACACTGCTTGGGATCAAAGCTTGAAATCAAAGCTCGTAATCAAAGAAAGAAGCTCAAGATCGAAGCTTTTGAGATCGAGGCTCAAAATCGATGCTCGAAATCGAGAACGAAGCTGAAAATCGAAGCGAGCGACAAAAGCTCAAAATCAAAGCTCGCAATCGAAAAAGAAATCGAAGAACAATTCGAGAAGATGCGCGAACTAGATTAAGAAGAGGTGGGAGGAGATTAGCTGGAGAAGACTGAAACCAATCTAGGGTTTGCGGTGCGGTGGAATCCGAAAAAGAAAGGGAATGAGAAGAGTAGGGGTGTTGTCAGCTTTTTAACCCAAACTCATCTGATTTAGGTTTCTATAAAAAAACCCTCTTTTCCAACTTTATGAATATTCGTATCTGTAAAATGTTATGAACCAAACTTAGGAATAGGATACCATTAGAATCATTTATTTATAGTTTTACCCCTATCAGATCCAATTCCTATTCCTATCTAATATCTAATACTATTATAAAAGTGTGTTACCATGTTAAAACATTTTTACCTAAAGTGCCCTCAAACAAATGCACATATACATACATAATCACATAAATATACTCAATATAATGTGATAATTAATCCCTACTACACATCCATCCATACATACATGAACACACATACAATTATCCATTTAAATTCTCTATCAACCCCATTAAACACTCATCACTATTGTAACCTCCACACTTATTATTCCTACTGAAAACACACCATTTATGCATTTAATAATCACCATAATGTCACTACTACTCCTCTTAATGTCCCATTAATCTAAAATTTAATTGTACAACCCTTGAGCTTCTATCATCTGTAACACTCATTCTTCTCTCCTATATACCTACTACCTTAAACCCAAAGCTCCATTCCTACCCTTAATTCCTACATCTAATGACTAATATCTTCAATCTTTTACCTTAATTCTTCTCTTCTATATATGAACAACATTGACATCAGTCAAATGCATAATAGAAAATGTTCTTACTTCTTAGGGTTTCCATTACTCATATCTGTGATGCCTAATAGAAAATGTTCTTAGGGTTGCTATTACCCACATCCATGTCGCCTAATAAAAACAACCTTAGAGGTCACTATTAGCCACATCATTGACGCCGCCAACTAAATCGCCATCCTCCACATCAACAAATCCATCATCGAGGAATAAAACATTGGACAAAGTGGTTAGTAGAGCTGACGACAAACGCGATGTCAACAGAAGCGACTATGACGGCAATTAGGGAGGAGGGGTACCATCGTGGTTATTGATGGGGATGAGGAGGCTATTGTAGTTGGATATGGTGCATATAAAACCTACCATTGCAATGATTAAAGATGGGAAATGTGCATGCAATTCAAGAGTATTAACAAGGGACTTGCTGCGTTGCTGATGAACAATAGGAAATATTTTACGTTTGTAGGCGTCTAAAAATGCCTATAGATGTCCGTACGTAGCTCGAGATAAAGAGAAGGCGATGAACGTCATCATTCAAGTCAAGAAGGATTATCCAAGTGGCCTGCGCTTCTCGGTCAGCTCCAAAGCGCCTGACGGGCTTGTCGGTCAGCTCCAAAGTGCCCGACGGCTTATTAGTCAGCTCCAAAGTGTCAGACAAGCTTGTCGGTCAGCTCCAAATGCTGGAAAGAAGCTAACGAGCATGTGAAGTAAGTTAGCAAAGCGTACAAATCAACAAAACAACCAGATACGTAAAATAGCAAAAAATACAAGTCTGGGAAGTCGAGAAACATCAAAAACATCAAAAGGGGTCCAAAACCCGCGTGGAAACGCGTGTCACTGATCGGTGACCCGTGGCCATGCGGGTCACCAAATGGTGACCCGTGGGTTGCACGGGTCACCCAAGGGTGACCCGTGGGTGGCGCGGGTCAGGTCTGTCTGACCCGCGCCCCCTGTCAGTCAGTCGACGCCGACTTTTGTTCATAACCACTAAAACGTGTTTTGGTTTGTTTCGATCGGTTTCTTCTGTTCCAGAACCTCCATAACTACCTAAAATCATATCTAAACATAAGTGGGTGGTTGTTGACTGAAGATATGACTAAATCCATCATTCTTATCCAAAAAACCCCCAACCGAAACCTATAAATATAGGCCTATGGGCTTATTTCACGGGGGTGGAATTTTATCAAGAGGGCAAGGTGCTGCTGGATTAAGGAGTCAATGGAGCACGAATTTACAGCGAAGGCAAGTCAGATCCCGGCGAACTTCAGCATAAAGAGGAAGGCTTTCAAAGGATCTGAACCTGTATTTTCCCTCATCCGTTCCTTAAGATTAGACTTGTTCTTAATCTCGAGAAGAGCTACTGATTTCGCTTGGTCGATTTTAGTGCTTCAAGCGAATACTTCCTTGGTGAAGTAGAAGCTCTGTTAATTTTCCGGCAACCAAATCTGATCCGTAATCGTCCACGGATATCAACATCCCCGGCACAGGCGAAGACCTCACGCAAGCAAGAGTTGTTAAGCAGTTCTTGTGTTTCTTTTTTAGAAAGTTATAATCTTTATTTTTATTGTTTGAATTCATTGTAAATGATCAAAGTTGTAATGAATTCGATAATGAAGACTACTTTTGACGAAAACAACATTGTATATGAATATACATTTTTCACGTTTCTCCATATTTAATACACATAAAATGTAGTTTAATGCTAATTTGATCCATATTATACTTAAAAATCTTTGTTTACAAAATAACTCGATAAATGCATGACATGAATTATTTTTGTATGTGGAAGTGGTTGTATTCTAAATCATGCAGAATGATAATTCGAATCTTACAAGTGGAAGTTTATTTTGGTAATGACCTTGAACTTAGTGCACATATTATCTAGAAAATATTAGATCGTTCATTGCTATAATTAAGGAGTCTTCTTAATGACCAACTATAAACTCATTCAGTAGGAGAAACCACCAAATTCATAAGATCTCCATTACGGATTCATAAGAACAGATGTGGTTGCACTTACCATCTACCTCTTATCCCTCTCGATCCCTCTTTGTTTCATGTGAACAAAGATAGAAGATATGGTTGAAGGATACTTATAGCAACCCATTTGTTCAAAAACAATAATAAAAATAATGGGTTTTTTCAATATTACTCCTTAAAATATTTCATATTACTATAAGGCCGCTAACTTCGTACTTAATTTGAAATTAGTCTCTCAAATTAGTGAAACTCCTATTATAACACCTAATTCTTAAATTATTTTGAAATTAATCCATCCAATAAAAAGTAGATGTACAGTTCAAGCGATTAATTTGAAATAACTTGTGAGAATTAGGGGATTTAATAGCAATTTTAACGATTTTAGTAGTTAATTTTAGAGTAAATAAAAAATGAGAAGATCTAAAATTGATTTTAATGATTTGAGGATCTTATTGCAAAACATGAAAGATTTAAGGGACTAATATATAAAACCTATAATATACAAATAAAATAATATGGACTGAGCCCATTTATAATGTAAAAAGATTAGAAAAAAAAAAGGAAAGACAAAGAATTCATATGTCTCATCTAGGAAAGTGGTTTAAGATAATTGGAGTCTCTCTAATAACTACTTATTATTCATTGTATGGGAACCAAAGTGTAAGTAAATACTCACGAAAATATGATACATTACTTAGAATATTATTATTTTTTGCTTTGAAATAAAACTATCTACGTGCAACGCACATAATATACTAGTCTATAAAAAGAGTGAAACAAACACCCCCCTAATATATGTACATATATATATTGTAATTTAATACAAAAAAATAGTATACAATACTAGCTGATGTGGTAGAAAGAATTGTATATCTAGATATATAGTTCTTTCTACCACACCAGATTAAATATGAATATCTTTACGCTTCACAGAGATGTAAGGGGTCATTCTAGCATTCCATTTCTTAGTATCATAACCAAAATGAGTGATGCAAAATGGGTCTTGATTGGACATGTTTTGGGTCACGTTTATTTTTCATAAATTTTACAAAAGCCGTTCCACGATAATACTGTGGTTAGTGCACAATATTTCATGCACATTCACTTAAATAAATATACAAATATGGGTTTTAAGAAATGAGAGTTGGACGGAGAATATATAGTGTATATAAGCGGGCACATGTGCATTCCTGGTATCCTGAGTTACATATGCAAGGGCTAAGGGCCAATACTTGACTTAAAGCCGTGTTCCCAGGACGGTTTACGGGAACCCGATTTATATACATGAAAATATTCTTCCCAAATAACACCTAAAATAATAATAATGAAAATACGAATCGGAGTTTGAAGAAGGGGAAGGGGCCCTCGACCTGAAACAGATAGAGGAGGATTTATTCAATCACATAGTTTGGGCTCCTAGAATATAGCGTCCTTATGGCAATCTATTTGATTGTATCAAAAGACTCACTGAATTGGGATTTCCCTATTGGGAACATTTTACTATTGAAAACTTAAATTATAATTCACCAAATTTATTAATTACGTTGGATTATAATCCACTAATAATAAGTGGATTATAGTCCAAAGATTCCAAATATGTTCTTACACTAGCGATACCAAATACGCTTTAATAAGCTCAGGTCCTCAGAAAGCTGAAATATATTAACTAACATAAAAAAAGACTTCACTTGGGTTATTTTTTGCTATGACAGAGATACATAACCAAAAAGCGTCAACACGCCAAGGTAGGGTGGAGTTAGGTAGGCACAAAAAGATAAGATTTCCTTGTGAAATCATTCACTCTTTATGAGCATACTGTGAATTTCAGGTGTTCGTGTTTTCTGAAGCCATGCTTACGTAAGTTGTGCTGATGTCAAGGTATCCCTCTTCGCTATTAGATATAGTAGTATTAGGGTATATGTTTTCCTTTATTTTAGTCTCACGTCAATCAACATTAATTCTAGAAATATTTCCTCTTGTTTTTATGTTTAAGCAATTCAATATAATGAATAAAATAATATTTTTTCCTCAAAAGCTCTATTCTTAACATGATATTAGAGTCATCCTCTTGATCCCGGAGAAACATCTTTCTTGTTCCTCTATATCTAGATCCTCTATATCTCAAAAGCTCTATTCGTGCTTGCCCTCGGCAGCCTCGATATTGTTGGTCTCGGGTGTGGAGACCCAAACCTGAAATCAAACAATCGAAGAAAACAGGAAAAACGTGCGTCCGGTAGACCGATGGACTTGGTCCGATCGACCGACGCGCCTGCAGGAAAACAGACAGAAATCAAAGCTCTGGTCGGTCGACCGAGGTGATCCGGTCGACCGAAAACATGCACCAAAACCCTGTAGAAATTGATATTCTTGCTGGTCGACCGAATCACATGGTTCGGTCGATCGGAAATGAGATTTCCAGTTTCCTAAACTGTTTTGGAAATTGTTTTGGGCAGGGATCCTATATATACCTAAACGATTTTAGGGTTATATGCAACATAGAAAAAGAGGGTTTTGAGAGGATTCTTTCAGAGAGATCTTAGAGAGATAAAAACCTATTTGTGGGCATTGTAATCTTTTTCAAATTAATCAAAAAATTGTGTGGTGTGGCTCCTGAGAACGTAGGCACGTTGCCGAATCTCGTTAAATCTGGTGTGTTCCTTCTTATTTATCTTTCCTGTAATTTTTTCTTTTATTTGCGATGATTTCCTACTTGCTAAACTCTTAGTACAAGATCCAGAAGAGCACGTGTTCGATTGATTGTTTCGAATCCCTAATAATTAGTATCAGAGCTTCGTTCAGAAGATTTGTGCGAGAGCCATGGCATAGGAAAGAAAATCAAAGGTCGAGAAGTTTGACGGATCAGACTTCACCTACTGGAAGTCGCAGATGGAGGACTATATGTACTAGAAGGACCTTTACCGTCCGTTGATGGGCAAGGCTAAGGGAAATAAGAAGGTGGAATTAGACGAGGACAGGGAACTACTGGATCAGAAAGCTCTAGGGTAGATCTGGTTATCGTTCGCCAAATTATTCATCCACAATATATTGAAGGAGAAGACGACGGTGAGGTTTATGGAAGCACTCGCGAAGATGTACGAGCTACAGTAATACTGCTACAGTAATGTTCTTAAACGCTACAGTTCCGCCTTGATATAGTAATAATTGTTGGATATCATGTCCCCATGATATAATTTTGATAATAACAATTTATTCATAACATGAATCACTATGTGTATTATAGTGCACTAATATTTCAATACAGATTTTAACATGCACAAGTGCAATATGTGTTCAAGGCATCATGAAGTAAAGAAGATGAAGAGCTTATGTATCAATGTAATTTTTTTATACATTTCCTTTACTTAGAAATATTGTACAAGCCTTGATCACTCACACATACACACACATAGAGATTAGAACACATTAACACAGGCTTAATGTGTTGGTTAACAATAGAAATCCCCTATGTTAACCATTAGAGTATTTAGTTAATCATTGAGTCTAAAAAAAATTTCATACATTACATTTTTATCTCTTAATAGTCGACTAATTAGCTTTGTAGTTGACTACTGAAGTCAAAGAATAAAATATAAGTTTTTGTAAAACTACAGAGTAGTCGACTACTGAGAATTATAGTCGACTACTCATATTTGAATTTTGATTTACAGAACTATTGTTTTACAGTGTAGTCGACTATAAGTAACTATAGTCAACTACTGAGCATTGAAATCTATATTACAGAACATCTGTTTTACAGAGTAGTCGACTACTAAGGATTATAGTCGACTACTCAGCTTCAATTGTTGATTTACAGACTTTCTATGATACAGAGTAGTCGACTACTTAACATTATAGTCGACTACAAAGACAGTTTTTTTTCAGAATTCAAACTTTGAATTAGTGACAGTTTACAACCATTTTTAAATGTTTTTGAAGTTTAAAAATTTGTCTTTTCAAGGGATATATAAATGTTATATGTTCAGAAAAATGGCACATGATTATCTACCCATAAGCTTCAACCTTTGTGCATTTTTCAAGAGTTAAAAATTTAGATTTTGCTAAGTATTGAGAAAAATATATTTTTTGAAATTGCCTTTGATCATCATTCAAAATACAAATTATTTAGGTAATTTCCAGAGGTTAAAATTATTCCTAAGCCACTGCTACACAACACTACAAATCAAGGCTTATAGGAATTGAGTTGTTTGATTCAAGGAAAGTTCTCTCGGTTTGAGAGAGGTTAATCTCTTGGTGTAGAGATTGGTGTGAAATTGGCAAGGTGTTGTCAATTGGTGTTGCAATTTATAGGGACTTGCAAATTGGTCAGGTTTGGTTTTAATTTTGTACTTGCTTCAAAATTATAGTGGAAATCTCAAGCAGAATTTGTTTGGGGACTGGATGTACACCGGATTAGTGGAACCAGTATAAAATCTCTTGTTTGTGATTGTGATTTTCTAAGATTATTGCCATTCTTTATTACAATTTATTATCTACTTTACATAAATTTTAAAAGAACTCTAATCACCCCCTAGTGTTCTAGTGTATCTATTTTAGATCCTACATTTGGTAAAACGTTTAAAAGCGACTATAAACTGTCACTAATTCAAAGTTTGAATTCTGGAAAAAAAAACTGTCTTAGTAGTCGACTATAATGTTAAGTAGTCGACTATAATTGAAGCTGAGTAGTCGACTATAATCCTTAGTAGTCGACTACTCTGTAAAACAGATGTTCTGTAATATAGATTTCAATGCTCAGTAGTCGACTACACTGTAAAACAATAGTTCAATAAATCAAAATTCAAATCTAAGTAGTCGACTATAATTATTAGTAGTCGACTACTCTGTAGTTTTACAAAAACTTATATTTTGTTTTTTGACTTTAGTAGTCGACTATTAAGAGATAAAAATATAATGTATGAAATATTTTTAGACTCAATGATTAACTAAATACTCTAATGGTTAACATAGTGGATTTCTATTGTTAACCAACACATTAAGCCCGTGTTAATGTGTTCTAATCTCTATGTGTGTAAATGTGTGAGTGATCAAGGCTTGTACAATATTTCTAAGTAAAGAAAATGTATAAAAAACTATATTGATACATAAGCTCTTCATCTTCTTTACTTCATGATGCCTTGAACACATATTGCACTTGTTCATGTTGAAATCTGTACTAAAATGTTAGTGCACTGTAATACACATAGTGATTCATGTTATGAATAAATTGTTATCATCAAAATTATATCATGGGAACATGATATCCAACATTCTCCCCCTTTTTGATGATGACAAACAATTTATGCATATGTAAGTATATTCTAAAAGAATTAGAACATTTGGAAACAAATATACTTACTCCCCCTGCATAAATGCATACTAGAGTCTATAATATTAACATGAGTCTATAACATTTATACCAATAATACTACAGTAATTTATTGTAGCATGAACAGTGAATCTCGGATCTTCCTGTTTGTTCTACAGTAACAAATACTACAGTAATTACTGTGACATTACTATAGTATGAATAGTGAATCTTGAATACTCCCATTATTATAAAGGAATATATATATATATATATATATATATATATATATATATATATATATAGAGAGAGAGAGAGAGAGAGAGACGCACATGCACACACCCTTATTTAAACTAGGTTTTATGCACGTGCACTGCACATGGTCAAATATCATGATTAAGTATATTTGGTTTATTTCCTTACTAAAACTTGTTCATCTGTTCCACTTTGATGGTTTTTCCTTACTTTATATCTCTAAACTTTAGCATTGTGATTATTTATTTTCTTTAATATTCATTTAAATGAACTACACCCAATTTAAATTTTTATATTGATAATTGAATTGTCAAAAAAATAAATATAATCTGAAATCAATTTGAATTATCATGTCATTGAGACCAACATGAAACCAAGCTTGACTTAAAAAAAATAGCATTGTAAAAGTGAAAACACTTTAAAAAATAGCATTGTAAAAGGAAAATAAATAATTAAAGCTCATAAGACAAGATGATTGGTTAAAAGTGGGCTAAATGACATAAAAGATAATATGGAGTTTGTTCCTAATCCTTGATAGACTTTAAAAAAATTATAAAATAAAGATTAATACTAAATATAGTATACTTTTATATAATTAAAACATCCACATAAACATATAAAAGTACTAAAAAAGTTTATGAAAATCTCTTCTAAAAATTCATAATTTTACTCTAAAAAAACCTATTCTATAAAATATTCAGAAAATAGTGCCTTTCATTTCTTCTGTTTTATTTTTTATTGAGACGTTATCAATCCTTCTTCACCTTTACCTTTTTTGATAAAATTAGATTACTTTTAGATGCCAAAAAATGATAGTAAAACCTTAAAATAAAAGTTAAATTTACATATCTTAATGAGAGAATATCAAACAACTACTCTTTTTTTTTGCTATGCTTTAAAATTGTAGGCTGTCTAAAAATCACAATAGATAGCTGATTCCCCATCAAACACCGATGATGGAAGTTACAATTTGATGACTTCCAGAAGGCTACAATTTGAAGACTTTCACGTAGATCGCTGAAAGTTATAATCTGATGACCTTCACAACAACTGATGAAAGCTCTAATCAACAACCTTCACAATCAACATCGGGAGTTACAATCTGACGACTCTCACATATCAAAGAGCTAAAGCAAAGATTACAAAATGACGATCTTTGCAACGCTCTGATAAAAAGAGACTACAAATCAACGGTCTCTTCAAACCAAGACGTGGAAGTCCTTCCCGCGTACCATCATCAAGACGCAACGCCAATTCGACCACGGACGCAGGTCAAACCTGGCAGCAAACGCAGCTCACATTCAGCTCCAAACGCTACAAACACAGCTCACATCCAGCTGCCAACACAGCTCATGCTCGACCACAAACGCAGCCTCCGAAAGCTGCCAACGCAGCTTCCATCCGCTGCCAAACGCAGCTTCTAATGCAGCCAAAGTAGCTTTCAAATCGCTACAAAACGCAGCTCAGATCTAACTACCAACGCTGCGAATGCAGCTTCCAAATCGCTGCAAACGCAGCTTCCAATTTGCTGCAAATGAGCTTCCAGACGCTGCGTCCGAACTTCCAGACGCTGCGTCCGAACTTCCAGACGCTGCGTCCGAACTTCCAGACGCTGCGCCCGAGCCTCCAGACGCTGCGTTTAAACGCAGAATTCATGCCAGAACGCGGATTTTGTGTTTGACTGGTTCAAACACGAGCTGAACGGTTTCAAAACTGTTTCCCACAATCTGAGGGGATCACAACTCCACTCAGGAGTGATTTAAGAGGCGGTTGTTTGCGGAGAAAATTGATTGTTTCATTGCGGGATTCATTACAAACTTCAGACATTTATAACGAAAACAAAAATTAGTCTTTTTATAAGACCTTTACACAATGAAAACAAAACAAAATTATAATTCTCTTCAAACAGCACAGAGATCGTTTATCGGTCTTCTGCTTGCGTGGGATCTTGGCCTGTGACGGGGATGTTGATATCCGTGGACCACCGTCGATCAGATCTGATTGCTAAAAAATCGGGCAGAGCTTCGTTGATTCGCGAAGGAATCAAGAAACCGTAGCGCTTATCTCGGCAACGGCGAGATAATTGCTCTTCTTAAGATTATCGTAACGGGATAATCTTAAGGAACGGACCAGGAGAACTGCAGATCTGGCGAGCTCCTCTTCTTTATGCCGACGAACTCGATCTGATCTCTCCTCCTCCTCTCTGAAATTCGTGCACTTTTGATCTTCAATCCGGCAGGGCTTCGCCAACGCTCGAGAATTCCAGATCTGTAAAAATAAGGGCCCGGGACTATATTTATAGGCTCCAAGGAAGTCCAGACAGTTAAAACCGCATAACGGCCGATTTTTAGGGCTGGAGACACTCGTGGGTGTCTCAGCGAGGATGGAGACACCCTTGGGTGTCTCGGCTCGGGCCGAGACACCTTAGGGTGTCTCCCACCGTGCCGAGACACCTTGTGGTGTCTCGGTTGGGTCGAGACACTTCGGGGTGTCTTAGCTTAGGCTGAGACAGTCCGTTTTGTGCGCTTGTCCATTTCCTCCGTAACTTCTTCATCCGAACTCGGATTTGAGTGATTCAAAGTGTGTTGGAAAGCCAGCGAGGAGATCTATAAGCTTCAATGACTGGATCATTGTGGAGGAAACTGGGATATGAGCGGCGTTTTGCTTTTTTGTAAGCGACGCGGGGCTCCCGATCAGTTCGCATCCTCGTTATTCCGAAGCTCCATCGCTTCACATAGTTCGTCGATTCACTTTAAGCGTTCGTCGACATTAATCAAGCTCCTGTGACTTGGATAGTGACATTCATCGTCTTTTCTTAATACTGAGCTGTTCGTGGGGACCTATAGGCAATTTTCGACGCCTACAGCGGTTACATCCCATTAGGCCCACTTAGGAGCGAATTAACGGGGCGGTTACACCCCTTAATCCCCTATAAATAACTAAGAAATCAGCTTAGTTCGGATTTTTTCTGGAGGGCTCTTCGGCTTGGGCAGATCAAGAGAGATCTTTGGGATCTTGGGAGATTTTGGAGATCTAGAGATCAGCAAAAGAGGATCTTCACTCAATCTCTGGAGCATTCCTTGGAGCTTTCATCCTTGGCTTATTAACTGATTTAGGTTAAATCAACTCTTTTATAGAGTTATCAACTCGCTCTGAGTTATCAACTCGTTCAGAGTTTTAAACTTGCTACACAAGTTCTACACAATGTCAAATCGTGAGGAGAAGATCACGTTCTAGTAAATCAAGACGTCGGATCGTCAACGAGAAGCAAACTCGACACGAGCATTCGAGGAAGGTATCTCATCGCCACTGTGAAGAACCCAGTTTTAAACAAAGGAGAGAATCCAGATCAATTCTCCTCTCTTTTGTAATCGGAAATCCAAATTATAATAGAAATCGAGAGAATAGAAATCAAATTTCTTTCATTTTATTTACTACAAATTTTTCACCAAACAAAAATTTTAATCGCTTTTTCGTGATTTTGAATTTTTAGGGTGTGTTTTGCAAATTTTGAAACTTTGAGAGTGTTTTTAAAAAATTTTAAATTTTAAGTTGAGTGTTTGTAATTTTTATGTTTCATGTGTTGGTAGTAAGTTTTTTAATGTCAGAATATTTCTTGCAACTCTGAATTTTGAGGGTATTTTTTACAATTATTGAAACTTTAGATTGTTGCAAAATTTAAAATTTTAGCGGTTTGCTGATAATTTTGAGATTTGATATATATTGATTATAAGTTATTAAATTTTAGGATTTTGTGTGTTTTTTACTTTTCGAAGGAGTTTTTCGGAATTTTTATAACTTTGAGGTTATTTTTTATAAATTTTAGTTTTTTAGTGTCTGATAGTAATTCATTGAATTCGTCTTTGTTGTTCACAAGTTTTGAAATTTTAGAATTTTATAGTATTTTATTATTATTTGAACTTTTGAGGGTGTTTTTATAGTTTTTAAAATATTGAGTGTTTTATGTTTGTTGTTTTAAGTTTTGAAACGTCTGGATGTTTTGTATACTTTTATACTTTTAATAGTGTTTTGTGCAATTTTTTAAACTTTTTAGGGGTTTTTTTTACAATCTTTATATATTATAGCTCATTTAAATAAAATATTCAAATAGGCAAGGATAATATTGACCATAGAAAGATTTTTCCGAACTCGTACTTTTAAAGGGAGTATATATATATATATGATTAAAGGTTGAGATATAATAGTAATTTAAATGGACATATTAGATGATATAACACGCGTTGAAATATTTTAAGGAGAAAGAATATGAGGTGGCATACTCTGGTGAGTTTTTAATCTTTTTAGTTTTGCTTTAATCTATACCCTAGTAAAATATTGAACCATAAGTAGGTACATCCACCCATTTGTTTTTTCCCTTCGCTAAAAGCTAAGAGATTGTATGTCTACATAAAGTTTTAAATGATCCCATGGAAAATTCTAAATTTGGAGTCAAGAATTTTATCGTGGCCAAAATCTTCAACCCAGTTTTAATTCTGATCTCGATGGAATTACGCTTTATTAAAAGTCCTATACTCTCTCATGAATTATATCGAGAAAGTGATGCCCATATGAAATCTTATGCTCAAGTTTCTATCCGACCAAATAAAAACACGGAAATTGAAATTTTTTGTAATTCTGAAGAATCCTAATCACTCCGTATTTAAAAAAAAAAAAATCCAAAATTAACAGCTAGATTGTCCCTGAAAGGCTGAAGGCTTGGCTGAAACTCAGTTAGCTTTCAAGACATCTTATCAACGTATCAAGTTTTTATTTTTATTTTCAATATATTAAATTTCGTCTTATCTCGTGGATTTTTCTTTAGGGCCTGTTTGTTTTGCTCAAAAAAATGAGAAATGTCCCGCCACATCACCTTTCAAGAAAACCCCTTGGTGCCACATAGGTTTTTGATTTCAAGAGGTTTCCATTTCATGTGTTTGCTTCGTCTTTAATTTTTAAGAAATGAAGTGCCACATGTGCTGCCACCTCAAATTTTCAAGAAATGTGTTTTCAGCCCAAATTGGGCTGAAAACACTTGGAAATGTCCCATCTGAGAATAGTTAATTACTAAAAGCACTGTTTGAATAGTAAAGCTGAATAAAACAGATTATTTAAATGGGCTGATTTCTCTTTCCCTTCGTTTTGTTCCAAACAAACACAAGAAATAGAAATGTGGTGCACTGTTACTATTGCGGCTTTTTTTGTCTGTTTGTGTGACTTGGCGGTGAAATGTGGGGATTGCTTTGCGAAACAAACACAAAAAAAGAAATGTGGGAAAACTCTTGAAATGGGTTGAAATCAAATGAAATATGACATTTCCATTTCCGATTTTTTTCGGAAAACAACCAAACAGCCCCTACAAAAAAATCAGCACGGATTAAAAAATATCAGCAATCAGCAGACCATATGCGACCTCAATCGTTTTCTACGCGTGGGCTATAAATGCTTTACAATATTTAACTATTTTTTAAAGATGCATTCCCTTCGCTTCTTTATTATGGAAGCCTTATTAGCTTGTGAAGAACGTGATTCATAGTGGGGTGATGTGTAAGAATGTAGCACGTGACAAAAGACTTATTGTTCATGTGTGTATCTAATGTTTTTTTTAAGGAATTATTTATGTACCTATATCAACATGACAGTCACGTTAATGGGATTAAACAATCTTTTGAACTCTCATTGTCTTTGGTTACGAACCTTGCTGAGAAGCAAGGGTGTACTTTATACTCTATTTTTGACATGTTTAGATGCATATGCTTACTGAGATTTGAATGTAAATTTGTTTTTCTAATGCCATCTCAAAGTCTTTTTTTTACTATATCAAAACACTTCGAAGTTGTGATGAAACCATCTTAATAACTTATCATCTGAGAATATTTGAGGTGAGATTTTTTAGTATTAAAGTGCAAATAACCCTACATCTCTCTCAAACTCTTAATCCTCATAAAACTAGACCTAAAACTAGAGCGTCTCTCCTTAGTTTTTGTATTTTATTCAAGCTTAATTGCACTTGGCCCTATATTGCACTTATGTACCTTCACTTGCTTTTTTTTTCCAGAACTTATATACCATTAAAGTATTTAAAATTTCACTTACACACTGTAGGCTGTCTAAAAATTACTGCAGATAGTTGATCCCCATCAAACACCGATGATGGAAGTTACAATTTAACGGCTTCCAGAAGACTATAATTTGAAGACTTTCACATAGATCGATGAAGGTTACAATCTGACGACCTTTACAATAACCGATGAAAGCTCTGATCAATAGTCTTCACAATCAACAGTGGGAGTTACAACCTGACGACTCTCACATATCAAAGAGCTGAAGCAAAGATTACAAAACGACGATCTTTGCAACGCTCTGACAAAAAGAGACTACAAATTAACGGTCTCCTCAAACCAAGACGCGGAAGTCCTCCTCGCGTACCAGCATCAAGACGCACCGCGTTCACAGCCGCTGACGCAGTGCAAATGAAGCTCAGATTCAACTCCAAGTGCTGCAAACGCAGCTCAGATCCAGCTGCCAACGCAGCTCATGTTCGGCCGCAAACGCAGCCTCCAAAAGCGGCCAAACGCAGCTTCCAAGCTGCTAATACAGCTTCCAAATTACTGCAAACGCAGCTTTCAAATTGCTGCAAACGCAGCTTCCAAATGCTACAAACGCAGCTTCCAGACGCTGCGTTTGGACGCAGAATTCACCCCAGAACGCGGATTTTATGTTTGACTCGTTTAAACACGAGCTGAACGGTTTTAAAACCGTTTCCCACGATCTGAAGGGATCACAACTCCACTCAGGAGTGATTTAAAGGGGGGTTACATTCCATTAGCCCCACAAAGGAGCGATTTTAGGGCCGGTTACACCCCCTAATCGCCTATAAATACCTGAAAGATCAGCTTAGTTCGGATTAGAGAGGAGAGGGGGGAGATATCTTTGGATCTTTTGAGAATTTTGGAGATCTAGAGATCGGCTTCTTCGGATCATCTTCTCGGCAACAGATTCTTGGGGCTATCTTCGTGCTTGGCTTGTCTAACCAATTATGGTTAAGATCAATCAACTCTTTTACAAGAGTTTAAACTTGCCCTGAGTTATCAACTCGTTCAGAGTTTCAAACTTACCACGCAAGTCCTCCACATCGTCAAATCGTGAGGAGAAGACCACGTTCCAGTGAAACAAGATGTTCGGATCGTCAACGAGAAGCAAACTCGACGCAAGCATTCGAGGGAGGCATCTCATCGCTACTGTGAAGAACCCAGATTTAAACAAAGGGGAGAATTCAGATCAATTCTCATCTCTTTTGTAATTGGAAATCCAAATTGTAATTGAGATCGAGAGAATACAAATCAAATTTCTTTCATTTTATTTACTACAAATTTTCCACCAAACACACATCGTCACTTGTTTTTTATAGCACTTACATACCGTAAAGTTTTTAAAACTTACACTTCAATATTCTAAAGATTTAAAAATAGCACTTAGATGCCTGAATTTTTTTAAAACTTACACTCAATTACTCTCAAGTTTGCAGGATTGAGGGTATTTAAGTGCAAGGTTTAAGAACTTTAAGGTATTTAAGTGCAAGATCTAAAATTTTTAGGGTATCTAAGTGCTGTCAAAACAAGTAATAAGGATATATAAGTGCAAATTTTTAAACTTTAAGCCCAATTTGCCAAAAGAGTTAAAGGTGGAAGGATTAAGGACAATGGTTAATATGGTTAGCTCATTTGATAATCTGATGGATTAAAACTTTTAATCTGTTAGGTTTGTTTATTTTAATCATTTTGATTATTTTTTATGTTTGGGAATAAAAAGGATTATGATCACTTGCTCTATAAACCCCTCGTTTTTATGAATTAACTCATTTTAACCCCTCTAGAGGGGTTTGTAAACCCTTTGCACTATTTTCTGTGTTTGTCAAAATATGAGAGCTATACAATTTTTTTTGTATTTGGCAGTCTAAGAAAGGGTTAACTCTTCTTAACTTCTCACAACCATTTGCCAATCTGGGCCTTATGGTACATGAGTGTCGTCAAAAAAACAAGTGAGGGTATATAAGTTAAAGTTTAAAAATTTGATGGTATGTAAGTGCAATTAAGCTATAAGGGCTCAAGGTTTTCAATTTCACGGGGATATTCCAATGAAAAGTAAGGCCCAGCATTCGTATGCATCTTTCTATGTCATGGCATAGCTTCAACCCCTCCCAGTTTGGGCCTTAGCCCACCAGCTGATAGTCCCACAAATAGTCCTGCTATATATCTTCATCAACGAGCGGGAAAAAAACATAAAAAAAGAAGGGGTGTTTTTGTCTAAAACCTCCGCATCTCAAAATGACAAAACCCTAAACCCCCAAAACCTCTCCAAATCCAAATCGGAGCTCCATGGAATCCATCAAGCGCCCACTCGATCGCAGCGCGGAAATCTCCACCGCCAAACGCCGCCCCTCGTCCACTTCCACCGCCGTAGGCGACACCGTTTTCCGCCTCCTCTGCCCCACCGACAAAACTGGCGGCGTGATTGGCAAGAGCGGATCAATTATCTCCAAGATCCGCGATGAAACCCGATCCAAGATCCGCATCGATGACCCCGTGCCTGGATCCGACGACCGAGTCATCGTCATCACCGCTGACTCGAGCTCGAGGGATTATGGCGACGTGTCATCGGCTCAGATGGCGTTGGTCAGGGTTTTTGAGAGGATCGAAGAGCTTGAGGAGGGGAGGGAGGCGAGCTGTAGGTTGTTGGTGAGTGGGACCCAGGTCGGGTGTGTGTTGGGGAAAGGAGGGAAGATTGTGGAGAGGATAAGAGGGGAAAGTGGAGCTCAGATTAGGGTTTTGGGGAAGGAGCAGTTGCCGGTGTGCGCGGCGGCTGGGGATGAGCTGATTTATGTAAGAAAGTTTTGATCTTTTGACCTAATTTTGAGAATCCAAACTAAACTAATCGTTTGATGCATTTTTTCATGTCTGTAAACTTAGGGTTTTTGTTATTGTAAGCCAATTGTCTTATTCTGATATTCCTTATTCGCACACACTTCCAAAATCATTCACCCCCGAGAACTTAAAGAACAGTAAAGTGGTACCGTTCGATCTAAACTGCTATAATAAAGTGGTTAAGTACGGAATCTGAGTTTGAAAAATCACTTTTTATATTGTGGGTATGAATGATTTTTGAGCTGGGCGGGTTTGAAAATAATCCAGGGTAACAGAATGAGTTTAAAAATAAAGAAATCCAATAAATTATAGTTAGTTTGACAACTTTTGACTAGTATTTTCAGAACTTAGGGTTTAGAATGGTGGCATTTTAGGAACTGTTGTATATGGTAGACGGGGGAACAAACAACTTGATTTATGATTGAAGTTGTTACCTTTGTAATGGGGGTTTGATTTTGGTTTGGGTTGATTTTATGTTCTCTTTTTTTGCTTTTAGTCAAATTTTTTTTGTTTATGGATATTTTTAATCGTCTTGTTACTATTTTAGTGGATATCTCTAAGGTTGTTTATGATTTAAAGTTTAGTTAGGATTCGTTTTAAGGAAGTTGTGGTTCTATTCCTGATTCAATATGCTTCTTGTTGATTTCTTTCCATGAAAGTCATTATATTGGAGTTTCCATTTTTGCAATTTTAGTCCATTCCATGTTGTTAATGATTGTGTCCTTGTATGGTTATTGTCCATGTTTCCTTAACAGCTTACCGTTTATGACAAATGAGATAGTAACCATGTGCAATGCATGTGCGATGTTGGAGTTGGGGTTGGGGAAAGTGAGTTGATACATGAGGAAGCTTTTGTCTTACATGATCTTTTAATTTATGAAACAAACATTCATGATATTTGTTTAAGTGGGCAATTGTCTTTTGAGGCATTTCATTTTCTGTGGTAGCGTTAGTTATTCTCTAGTGTTTATTTCTGTAATTAATGGCCCCATTCTCAAATTGCCAATTGTGGCTTTCAAAAACATAACGTGCTTTCAACTCCTGGCAGATCACGGGGAGTTTATCAGCTGTAAGGAGAGCACTTTTATCTGTTTCTAGTTGTCTACAAGGCAACCCAAGGACAGAACCAACCAACTTTAGTACGATGAGATCATTCGGATCAACTCCTGATGGATCTGGTGCACCTGCACCTGTGGACCCGTATGCTCATCGGAGTTATGTGCCCAGTCATCATGCCCCAGATTATCATTCCAGGACCTATACATCAAATCCAGGAATAGATGTTACTACACATTCCCTCAGAAAAGTTCATGGAGAGGATGTTATCTTCAGAATGTTATGCTCCAAAGATAGAGTTGGAAGTATTATTGGGAAGGCTGGTATCATCGTTCGAAACTTGCAAAATGAAACTGGTGCTTCAATTAGGGTTGTAGATGCGGTCAGCGATTCAGATGAAAGAATTATTGTGATATCTGCTCACGAGGTGCGTGCATCACTCCAAATCCTGTAGGCTAACCATAACTTTTTTAGTTTTATTTGAGATCCTGTAGTTCTTATGACGTTGCTGTTTTTGAGTGGTGCAGAATTCTGAAATGAAAGGTTCAATTGCACAAGATGCTGTTCTTCGCGTGCATTCTAGACTTATAGAAGGTGTTGATAAAGGATCTTTGGTACCTGCAAGGCTTCTTGTACCTGCACAACATATAGGTTGTTTGTTAGGTAAAGGTGGGTCCATCATTGCTGAAATGAGAAGGTCTACCGGAGCCAACATCCGAATTTTTTCGAAGGAGCAGGTTCCAAACTGTGCTCAGCCAAATGATGAAGTTGTTCAGGTCTGATGCTTTGTTGTCTCTTTGCCATGTTTAAGAGCTTTGTTCAGTTTATTAGTATCTGCTCGAAGTATCATTACCAAGAATTGCAAGCAAGCTTCTTTTAGGAGTTTTGCAGTCCCAGATTCAAACTGAATGGCTTCACACCATCATGCTTGTCTTCAAAGGCAAAGTTCTGCAATTTTTAAGTTATTAACCCTGTTCCTTTTTTACAGTTAACAAGGACATTCCTCTGACAGTTGCATTTAGCATAAAACCCTGTACACCCTCCCCATGAAATTAAAATGAATGATAGTTTGGATATAGATATACACTTTTTTAAAAGGTTATTATACATAATTTTTATATCATCACATATTTCTCCTGCATATATACCCCCCCCCCCCCCCCCCCCCAAAAAAAAAAAAAAAAAAAAAAAAAAGCCTTTGTAATTACTGAAGCTGGAGCCATATGAAAACCATAAATTCATATAACCCCATTGTGTTTTCTGTTCATCTCAGTTATTCACCAAATTGACATGCTGTTATAAGCTTACATTATGGCCAACGCAGTACTGGCCAGCATTCTCTGACTACTTTAATTTCTGAAACCTGTACAAGTATCTCAAGAGGAGTGGAGTAACCATAGCAGTCAAAACATTACTGCGAATGTAAACTCTCCAGAAAGTTAGAAACTAAAATAAAAACGAAAAGAAATGAAGACGCAGATTCAAAATGAATAACTACTATTCTGAAAAAAAGATGAATCTCAGTTCACTTGCGAGCAAGATATGCAGAACAGGAAACCTAACCCCTCTGCCATTAAGGAAGGGGAGATGGAAGAGATTATATATACCAATAGCACATATGTTTGTCCTCAGAATTGTCGGGGTGAATAGCATATTCCCCTACATGACTATTTTGGGTGCCTAATTGGACAAGAATAAAATGTGTAATGTCATCTATTGATACCACCATTAGTTATTTCATACCTTGTGAATGCAGGCTTCTTAGATACTTTACACAAAAAGATCTTATGCACTTACGTTGAAAAGAGTGATACTTCGGCAATATGCACATGCATCTGTAGTTGGTACATGTACTAATGAGCCTTATATGTATGTATACATTTATTTATTCAGGTGATTGGTACAGTGCACTCTGTTCAAGATGCCTTATTCCATATAACGAGCAGGATCCGGGAGACTATCTTCCCCCAGAAACTATATGCAAGTGCTGGCATGACGCATTACTCTGATATCCCTCCTCTACATAGATCAAGAAACGAGCAAACCGTCGGGCTTTCTCATGGTCTTGATACCATTGATCGGCACCCTCCTCTTCCTCATGCTGTAGATCGTCTAGCAGTAGATCGAGTTCCCTTCTCATACAGCAGTGAAACTACTGGACTTCGGCATTTTGATCATTCTCCTTCACCAAGATCTTGGGGTCGGCAGGCAAGATTTGTATGCTCAGGAGAAAATTATATTTCATAATTATTTTTTGTTGGATATACTGACACTGGACAATAACTGTTAGCAATCTTCTTTTGTGAGTTAGAACTATAGTGCTTATATTCCACACATCTCAGAGTGGCATTAGCACCTTGTGTCACTTAGTATGTGATATCTTACCCAATATTAGTGTCACCTATGGCTTAGTGATTGGGTGTCCGATCATGTAGCTTTGTTGAGTTGAGATCTATACTTATATACAATATGCATCCATTTTCATGAGAAATAAATGTTACACTAGTGTTTATTTAATTCAGGAAAATCTTGGGAGAGTTGAGTTTACTGGTTAGTTAAGTCATGATTGAATTTGATATTGCCTTGTAGTACATGGGTGGACTAATATTTTTTTTTTGTTCCAAGGGCTTGATAATAACTGCTTTTTAGGAGAAACAACAACAATCAAACCCTTAACCCTAAAAATTTCGGGTCGAATGCATGAATCCTACTCTTGCACACAATTTTGTTGACGGCTATCTCCTTGACTAAGTTAATCATTGTTATTCTTAGTGACTTCTAACCGAAATTACTACTTAAGGAGATGATCCAAACGACCTTGAAGGAATATAGATATTGTTGCACATTTGACTACTTTAAAGATGTGCTCCATGATAAAGCTGAAGGATGAATGACTTTTGTTTGTGGTGTAAGTTCTGGCTGTTTTTACTTAACCTTTTAACTGATTTCATCATCCCTTCTCTTACATCTTTATTTACAATTGTCTAAACCTCTAAAC
The DNA here is from genome assembly GCA_022839385.1 of Asparagus kiusianus. Taxonomy (NCBI): domain Eukaryota; kingdom Viridiplantae; phylum Streptophyta; class Magnoliopsida; order Asparagales; family Asparagaceae; genus Asparagus; species Asparagus kiusianus. The sequence continues at coordinate 332,869 of BQKN01000709.1, read as the reverse complement.
TTTAATTATTTCTCATATGCTTGATGTTCTTGAAACCTAAATATTCCTATCCGTTTTGTGTTGATAGCTGTTCATGGCCTAATGGTTGTTAGTTCATACTTTTGAACTGTGTTTTGGACATATATTGCCATATTTTGTTACTTGATAGTTTATAATGATAACTCCACTGCATTATCACGGAGTTCAAACTCAAATACCTATATGCCTATATATATTTGAATTCAGGGGCTTTAGATTTTGCAGATCACAAGCAGTGGAAACCCCAGAGGTATCCCTGATACTGAAACAGGCTTTGATTTTAGGAGTGGTTTGACTGGAAGGTATCCTCTATTTCTTGACTTCTATATTCTCTTTTAAAGGTTCACTCGCTTATGATTGGTGCTGTCAACAGTGTACCTCATACACCCGTTGTGACAAACACACCTATTGAAGTCATTGTTCCTCAACATTTGCTGGCATTTGTACATGGTGAGAATGACAGTAACCTGATTTTGATCAGAGAGGTATTGTTGGTTCAATCTGTTTAGGCACTGACCTCACTATTTGTAATTGCAAGCATATAAAATTATATTTATATATATATATATATATATATATATATATATATA
>BQKN01000709.1:311401-322261 GCA_022839385.1 Asparagus kiusianus | reverse complement strand
GGAAAGGGAGTTGTATCCGATTGAAATTGAATATTATGTATCTGATTGAGTATTGATAGGATGTTTGCGTTTGAAACTAAATATTATGTATTAGATTGAGTATTTATTATTAGTATGTGAATTGCATGGTATGTATCCGATTGATTATGGTTTTTTATTTGAGATTATTGATTGGTATGTGTTTTATTGTGATTGTGATTGAATTGTGGATTGATATGTAACATCAGGAGTTTGAATTTTCAGCGGAGTTTGTATTTCCAGCTGGGCAGAGTCTCTGCCAAATGGTCGGGGTTGGGAACCCCGACCATTTTGTGCACGTACACGAAACGGTCGGGTTTCCCAACCCCGACCATTTCGTCGTAGCGAAGTGGACCTCTGCCAAATGGTCGGGGTTGCCAACCCCGATCAATTAGGCAGGGGCCTAAATTAGTCGGGGTTGGAAACCCCGACTAATTTAGCGTGCCCTTAGCTAAATAGTCGGGGTTGCCAACCCCGACATAACTAAATAGTCGGGGTTGGCAACCCCGACTATTTAGCGGCGTCATTAAAAAAAAAACCGACCCATTTCGTGCTGACGTGGCACGAAATGGGTCGGTTTTGATAATAAAAACTGGACTGGGTCGAATTTTTTAATAAAAAATTTAAATGGGTCTAAATCGAAAATTTGTTCCGACAGAAATACGGTTAGTTAATAGTTGAAATCAGAGCCAAAATCCGAAGAGACTAACCTCGAGCGAAGCCAGCGGCCGGATCGTCCGCCGTCAAGATCTACTCGATGTTCCGCTGCTGTCGCCGGCCGTGCCACATACTCCTTCTCCCTCTCCTTCTCCCTCTCCTCCCTCTCCTCTTTCTCTACCCTTCCGCTGCTCCGCGGGTCAAGAGACCGGCTCCTCTCCCTCTCCGATTCCGCTACGACGGCACCTTCAAAATTCTGCAGGCCGGTGCAAACTCCTATGACCACCCCTGGAGTATTCTAAATTAAAAGCTTGAGGTTTTAATTTGTGATCTGTTCTATCTATTTAGGTGGCTGATATGCACTTCGGTAATGGGTTGATCACTCGGTGTAGAGATGTGGAACTGAGCGAGGCTGCCTGGTGCTCTGATCTCAATACCACGAGGTTCCTTAAGAGGATGGTTCGGGCTGAGGACCCTGATCTCGTTGTCTTTACAGGTGGGTTCAAAATTTGATTTTTAGCAGAAATGTGTTTGACCCAGGTGGTGCTTTGTGGGATTTGGACCCAGAGAGGATCTTTTTTTGGGTTTTTTGAGTGAACCCAGGTGGGATTTTGAGGTGAAATTTTCAGATTCATTGGTCACGTTGCTTCCGGCCAGTGTAATCTTGATCAGAAGACGGTAGGGGGGTTTGTTTTTTTCTTTGCTCAGATATTGAAGTTCGCTGAAATGTATTGGTTTTTGTTACCAGGGGACAATATATTTGGGAGCAGCGCAACTGACGCAGCCGAGTCTCTTTTCCAAGCTTTTCGACCCGTCATGGAGTCCAGAACACCGTGGGCTGCTGTCCTGGGCAACCATGACCAAGAGTCGACGATGACTCGAGGGGAGCTGATGTCTTTCATCTCTCTCATGGATTACTCTATTTCACAAGTGAATCCGTCCACGGCAGAGCCAACGAAGATCGACGGGTTTGGGAATTATGATGTTACGGTGAAGGGAGCTTTCGGGTCGGAATTATCAAACACGAGCATCTTCAGTCTGTATTTTCTTGATAGCGGAGATCGTGAAATGGCTAACGGTTTTAAAACTTACGGGTATATCAAGGAGTCTCAGCTTGCTTGGCTTCGGAGAACTTCTCAAGAGCTTCAGGTGATCACATGTTCTCTTGATTCTTACCTGAATGATGTTGTTATATTCGCTCAATGCGATCATGTTGGATTTTAGCATTCATTTTACAAACTTGAATGCGGGTCTTAATTCATGTTTCGGTGAACTCCCTAGCAATTGCCTAGAAACAAACCTATACTTTGTGACCAATTCTTTAGTGGGTTTAATTTTGGTTTGTGACCAATGCGTTTAGTTTCACTGTAACTCAAGGTAGTGAAGAGCCTAAATATGTGAGAAATCTTTGTCATGTGTTCCAAACTTACACAATATTAATCAAGTATAAATTAAGGTACGTGATTGTCGACCACGATTCCTCTTAACAGGAGAACTTGTGGCGCCTAATTCCGATATGCTAAATAGATCTATATTTACGGATATATGATCCATAAAAGCTTTATATTCTGAAGACGTAAGTTCATCGTTAGTTTATATCTCTTTATCTGGTCATGACATATATTATATATCAACTTCAAAAACTCCTTAACTTGAATCAGAAGTCTCTCTCAAACATACATATGACCAAGGCGGGAGACTGTATTTTTTTCTATGAGAAAAGAGAAATGAAAACAAGTCTAATATCAAACAGAAATTTTAAAGCCCATGATTATTTCGTCTTTCAGATTGATGTCTTTCATTATCGGCCCTGTAAATTTTGCGACAAGATATCCTGAACATATTAAGGTATTGTAATTTCTCATTCTAGGAAAATCAGAAGGAGAAAATATGAACGCGTTCCCTAACCCTATCAACTACATTGCGTGAGAAATTGCCCAGCCTTAAAACATTATAGATAGATCTGAGACGAGACTAATCATCATGACAAACCTATCACATCTTTCCCATGTAATTTTGTTGACTGTATGAATTTCACAGTCCAGCGGAAAGTAGAACTGGATACAATTCATTCTTCAAACAGAATGTTAACTGCTCTTAATATTTTTTCAGTTCTGAAGCTTCAACTTTAGATCTCTAACTAGCTATCAACACTGATTATTGTCAAACAGGCAAATTTCCAAGCCCCAGCCTTAGCATTTTTCCACATCGCAATACCAGAAGTTCGAGATCTCTGGTTCAAAGAATTCATAGGCCATTATCAAGAAGGAGTAGCTTGTTCCTCTGTCAACTCCGGTGTTTTAAAATCCCTAGTCTCTGTGGGAGATGTAAAGGCAGTTTTCCTCGGTCACGATCACCTTAACGACTTTTGTGGCGAAATTGATGGTATATGGTTTTGTTACGGTGGGGGGTTTGGTTACCATGGCTATGGAAGAGCTCATTGGCCTCGGCGAGCAAGGGTCATTTCGGCTAGCCTAAGGAGAGGTAAGAGGAATTGGTTAGGGATTGAAGCTATTAGGACTTGGAAGAGATTAGATGATGGCAAGCTCTCTAAGATTGACGATCAAGTGCTTTGGAGAGATGATGAAGTAGAAGGACTAGACTGAAAATTGCATTGATGTGTTGTCGGTTGTTGTGATCTCACGTTCTTGGATTCAAAGCTTTGAGTTGTTGTATGTATATACTGTATTGAGAGTTATTGGCTAAACGCCCTGATGTGTTGTCAATTGTTGTAGAAATTATGTTCTTGGATTCAAGATTATTGAGTTCTTGTATATCTTTGGCGATTGTAGGGTCGTCTTTATTTGATTGTACACGTGGTGTTGTGATTTTACTTGTTGTAGGATTAATTTCATAGAATTCTTGCTAAACTGTTGAGTTAAGACGGTCTATCAATTTTCTTGTGCTTTATTGGACAACAATTTGAATGATTTCAGCGATCCATTTCAAAATATTAAATATTTAAGGATTAATATGAAAAATCCCAGAAAACTAGCAGAAAAACAGAAAAGGGAAAAATAAAGACAAGAGAAAGAAAAGTCCTCCCTCAAAGAATGTTTCAGTCATCTTCAGTAAAATCCAACTGTGCAGTAATTAATTTACCGTCAAGGTTAAAAATACCGTTCGCATAATCCCGTCGCTCTCAATTCGACTCCATCTCCACCGTCCATTTCCCCATCTCAATTCCCCTAAGCAAACCCAACGGCGAATTCAACACCCGCATAAAACACCCCCCGACATCCTCCTAACATCGATCCGAATCCAACGGCTGACATTAATCCTCAACACACCCTCCCCCCACATTCTATCGTGTCTCAGATCCATCTCCTCTCTCTCCCCTCGAATTTTTTTCTAGGGTTTCGATTCAACAAGCAATCGAACGGAATGAAGCTTGGGACCTCAATTCGATCATGAACCCCAAGCCATCCGGTTTGAATCATCGCTACTCCATGCCGATCCAAGGCCAGATCGGCGACGCACACGTCGGCGGCGAGTCGCATATGATGGCCGGTGAGCACGCGATACAGCGGTACGAAGAAGGAGAAGGCGGCGGAGTTGAAGGAATGGATGGAGATCACGAGCATGAGCAGGATCATGACGGCTATTTGCCGTCGGAGCCCATCGCTGCGATTGGGCCTCAGATTGGGAGCAATCAGCTGACGCTTTCGTTTCAGGGCGAGGTTTACGTGTTTGATTCGGTTTCACCAGAAAAGGTATGGTGTTCTTTTTTTTTTGACGGATTTGATTCATTAATTCTTGCTGAAATATTAGTGCTCGTCTTTCCGTTGGTTAGTAGGGTTTCTGTTAATTGGGGAAAGAGAAAAATTTTCTTAAACATTAGTCGTAAAAAGTCAAAATTTGCTCATCATGTTAACTATTAACTCTTGCTAAAAGGTTGGATTGGATTGAGATTTTTAAGTTTGTTAGTTTATAGTTGATTGTCACATTAATCAAAGAAACATCCGATTTTGGTCATTAATGCTCTTTATAATTGGCTCTAGTGTGAAGAAGGTCAAGTTTTGCTCTGACTGGATTGAACTTTGTCGTTGTTAGTTATTTATCGTTTGGCGATCGGTTAGCCAAGGGTTACAGAAGGCTAATATCTCCTTATAACTCTCAGAAGCAAAAAAGTGCCCAAGAAGAAATTATAGGCTTAACGATTCTTAATTTGTCAAACGTAAAAACATTGAAAAAATAGTTATTTACCTTCTAGACTTGTTAAGAGTTTACTAATCTGCCTCTTTAGATCTGGAAAGAAAGTATGGATATATATTTCTGTTCCTAAACATCAAGGAGAGCAAATGAGTTATTTAATCCCTGCTTAACGCGTTAACTATAGTTGGAATGGATTAACAAACTCAGCCCTTTTTATAAGGTATCTTCCTCGGAAATTATTCCGGAGTCATAATTTATGACTATAAATCTGAAGACGACCAATTTTTAAATTTGTTGACAGGTCCAAGCCGTACTTTTGTTGTTGGGAGGTAGGGAGATAACAAGTACGGTTCCTTCAGTTCCGTCAACCTCACAACAGTATAATAAGGTACTGGTATTTAGGGGTAGGTTTGCATGTCTTTGTTTGGTTTGGTTACGTATGTTTTGCAATGAAGGTAGTTTGTGTTTGTTTTGAGAAGTGATATCGTTTCATTGCTGGCAGAAGTCAAATTTTCCTCATAGAGTTGCATCATTGATGAGGTTCCGAGAGAAGAGGAAAGAGAGGAATTTTGATAAAAAGATTCGGTATACTGTTCGCAAGGAGGTTGCACTGAGGTAAATGTTGCATTACCTGGATTAAGTTCTTCTTTACTATGGATTATGTTTTCTTTTAGGGGAAAAAATTTGATGTTAATTTAAGAATTCATGTTATGGGATTCCGTGACAAGGAGTAGTAGTTGAAGCTGTACTTTGTTATCAATTCCTGCCGCACTGAGACCAATTTCAAACCTTTGTCTTCTGTCTTCACTCTGAAAGTTCGAGACTCTGTTAAACTTTGTTAAGTAAACTCAAATGATATTCACACTGAGGATAGCCTGCATCGATGATTTTTGTTGCTCTTCCTGGCAGTCTATAAAGTTAAACTGGACATAATCTGCCGATTTTCCCTTACTTTCTAAAGGCTGAGAAATGGTCTAAATCTGGTGCTATTACTTCAAGCAAACTATAGTTTTGTGTACTCTTTGGTACGATGTTCATTTCTGTAATTAAAGTGTGGCATGTTCCAGTTAGAAACTGCTGAACTTTCCTTATTGGGTGTTGGTTAATTTCTGAACTTGTAGCACAATTTTAATTATCACTCATTTTCGTGTTATGACACTGAATTTTTTCTCTACACTTATTCCAGGATGCAGCGTAACAAGGGTCAGTTTACGTCATCCAAGTCAAAGCCTGAAGATGCAACACAAAGTGTTACAACATGGGATGGTACTCAAAGATGGGGTACAGTAGATGGTCGACCACAAGCAGCATCTGAGTAAGCTTTAAGTGATGATTCAATTTTGGCAGTGTAAAGTTTAAACTCTTTCTGATAAAACTAACATTTTAGGACTATGATCTTATTACATCCATTTCCGCTTTTGTTAAGATTACATATTCAACTTTGTCAATACTTATGTCAAGCTCATGTATCAGTTATTTCTATGTTATAATCTATAATAGTGTCAGCTTTGTTAGCTGATCTCAATTTGAATGCGTTCAGATGCCATCATTGTGGCATTAATTCAAAATCTACACCGATGATGCGTCGCGGGCCAGATGGACCAAGGACATTGTGCAATGCATGTGGACTTATGTGGGCAAACAAGGTAAGAGTTATACTACAGCGTCATAAAAAATGTGGATAAAATGATCATTTCCCCCAAGTATTGGTGAATTCTGAAGTTACCCCCTAAAGTATCAATTTGCTTATTTTGCCCCTTAAACTATGTGTATGTGCCTAATATAATCATTTTGTGAACATAAAAGTCAAATATTTAACTGAATAATGATGTGATAGTGTTTTTTTGGCAAATTTTGTATTTTTTGCGATCCAAAAAATGAGTTTTTAATTCATAAAAAGCTTTCGAGGATAAGAAGTCTTGGGAGGAAGTAGTTTAAAAATATTTTTTTAGTTTGGAAAAAAAGGAGATAAACTGATAAAAACCCATGAAGAAAAAAAACGTTTCGTCATTAATCTGTTAAATATTTGACTATAGACTTTCAAAATGACCACATTGAAACTATAAACATAGTTTGAGCGTTAAAATAGGTAAATTGGTACTCTAGAGGGCAGCTTGAGAGTTCACCAATACTTTAAGGGGGAAATGATCATTTTACCCTAAAAATTTTCTTTTGTTTGAAAATGACATCTATTTGTTCTCATCTATTTGTTCTCATATTGATTTGAACTCTGCAAGGTTGAAATTAAGTAAATAGTTTTCACCCTACATTTTTTGTTAGTACTTGTTCATAGTTGTTAGATTTTGAACAATTGAGCTTTCTTTTCACACGCATGATACATTTCTAGATTGTTTTGCTGGTCTGGAAATTGCGGCTCTCAATACTTCAGTAAGGGATTTTACGGACCCTGAAAGTTTTTAAGTTTTAATTTATGAATTAAATTTTAAGAGAAAATTACAACCGCAGTTTATAAGGTATCTAGAATAGCTCTGGGTTTCTTTTCCTCTCCCAATAAATTAGCATATTTATTTTCTTTTTTTATGCCTATTTGGTAAAATAGACGACGCAAGCACTGATGATTGGAGGAAAGCATGAAAACGAGACCCAATATTTTATGATGTATGACAGTTAAAAACAACTTTTAAATAGCAGGGATGGTATTGGTGGAGAAGAATTAACGCACTATGCAACATCGTCATTTTGATGAATTAGGGAAAATCTTTTTATGCAAAACTAGAGTTTGAGAGACGAAATTTTATAATAAATAATTTTCTACTGTTTGAGGCTCAGGAAACATTACTGCAGTAATATTTATGCAAAAATGAGACTAAGATCAAAGGCATTCTCTGTATTATTCCTCTACCTGGAGCTTGGACCACTAGGTAAACAGGAACAAAACGGTAAAAGGATCACTTCAAGGTATAAAACAATTTAAGGATTCTATCACGCATTTGCTAATCTGAAACTCGGTATGATAAGTTGAGAACTTCAATTTCCTGCAAGTTTAAAACTGTAGGCTTTGTTATACAGCAAATATTTTTTGGTGATAGTCCAAGGTCCAGTTTTGATGGTAAAATATTTGTTATTGAAGTCCTTTAAAAGTGAAAACTATTTATATAGTTATCTTAATTACCAGTTTAATCTTCTCAAAGTCCATATACTGGGCACTCTTTATATCTATTTCAACAATGACTTTAATCTTCTCTTTATTCATAACTTAATCCATTTCTTTCTCTCATGAGCCTGTTATAATCATTCATTTAAACTGTCAGACGTTTTTTCCATTCAAATTCTTTCCTAACTGTCATGGAAGAGTTCACTTTTTTTGGTTTGGCATGTTACTCAGTTTGCGAAGGAGAGATTTTGAGATAAAATAATCAGTTTTTATTGTTGCAAACACGAAAAAGGTTGGAAACTGACACAGGGCACAAATGTATTAAGTTGTGGACATGGGTACAAGCCTAATCCTTTAAAATGCAGGACAGGAGCATGTCACACACACTGACATAAACATGTATATACAAACAGACCAAAAGATCTAAAGGAAACATGGTTAGGTCTTGCTTTATCAAAACTAGGAAGAAACAAGTTAATTCTTTGAGAACATCTATAGATTCTGATAGTGAACCGGTTAAAGCTATATGTGGTCTAATGTGATACCACTGAGTATAAGTCCTTGACACCTCACAACAGCTTAGAAGGTCATTTAACTGTGCTAAAACATCATTCAACTTATATTAAAAGATTTCATTATGTTTAGTTAACTTTGACATGGCTCCAGCCTGTACCTGCTCCGACAAGTGCTCTTTAGGGTGAGTTTGGCAACCACACCAAAAAGAAAAAAGAAAAAAGAAAACCTAAACTTTTCGTTGCTAGCTAGTTATGAACATTTATCTTTCATGATTAGTTTGTGTACCTTCTGTTTTGATTTATGAAGTTCTTTCAAACCATACTACTCGATGGACATCATTTCAATCGTATACTTTATACTGCTTTTTTTACTTTTCCATTTATTGTCATTAGTTCCTTCCAACCTTAATTGGGTATCTAGAAATCAACTAACACTACTGTATTTCTACTAAAGCATCTTAATCAATCATTGATTGCACAATGCTGCGTTCCTTTCTCTAATTTTAGCCTTTTTTTTTCTGAATTTGCACTTAAAAGAGTTATCTGCCTTCAGGATATTCATCAAAATTAGATGAAGCCACACACTAATTTTGTATATTCATTTATTTCTTCTTTAACTTGCATCTGTTTTGAAGATCAACATCACCAGAAAATACGAAAACAATATTCTCATTTTCTCTTTCTATCATAGTCTAAGAGTGGCACCTGTTTTCGACTTTATTTATGGCTCAGTATATCTTGTACTTCCCCTTACCAAAGGAGATATTTACACTGAGGAAATTATACATGTGATACTCCTATTGCCTATTTGTTCATCCATTCTATGCTTTCTGTTACTCACAGGGTTTGTTGAAAGATCTGTCAAAAAATCCATCCCAGTCCACTCATAATCACCTGCCAGTCCCAAAGGAAGGAGTAAGCTTTCCATGTTCATAAAAAGAATTAGTCTTCTTTGGGTTATTTCCCTTAAAACTTTTCATATGCTGATCTTTTTCTTTTCTTGCAGAATGGAACTGCTGTAAATGGAACTTCTGTAGCCGTCAGTGAGCAACAGCCCCTTGCAATCACTTCTAATGGTCATGCTTCGTCGTCGTGAGCATAATCACGGGTTTCACATTTAAAATATTTTGATGAGGGGGTAATTCACCCTGTATTTCTCAAGACAGTTTATTATACATACATGTATTACATAGGTATATTATCTGAGCATGAAATATAAATTTCTTTTTTCTTCTTTTAGAGTGTCCAAGCCAGACTGGTATTTTCACCCATTGAGATTGAAATATCTGTATGCACGTACAGCCAGTGCAGATTCTGCAAATGGTTGAAAGGCTCGAATACCTTCGTTAGGATATATATATATATATATATATATATATATGGAGGAGAGAGAGAGAGAGAAGAAGAATATTTCATTATTCAGTAAGTACTTTGTTCCGAATAGACGGAGAGCGAAGGTTTACAAGCGCTAGTAATATTAGGTACAAGAGATACTGTTTGCAGAGAGTTCTGGATTTACAGGGGAGGTATGTATGTTCTCTCTTGATGTAAGCTGGATCTTTTCGATGCTATGTTACTGCTGATTATAGTTCAGCTACAAGTTTTCACTGTGAGGGTTTATTTATTTATTAGTAAAAGGTCAAAGCTTGTACAGATGATTTTCTTCCTTTTCTCCAAATCCAACGACCAAAACAATACGGTTTGATTTGGGGATTTGATATTTGGCTAAATCTCCACATGTTATCATGAAGTCTGACCTTTCACGCACAACGGTCATATTGATAGTTACACTTTAAAAAAAAGAAAAAAACAAGAGGAGCAATGGATAGAGATGTTCAGCATCCTTAGTTGTAGATAGTCTTTACAACTCACCAATCACATTTCTTCACTTTTTAAACCCAAACTCGTGAATGATATTTTTTATTTAAATTATATAAAAAGATATTTTAATTGTTGGACCTACTAAATCAACTAATGCTATTAATCCATGTAGCCAATCGTAGAGGCTTTCTAAGAATGTAGAGAATCCTTGCTCAGGAGTAAGTAACAGAGGGAGTCCATCTCTATTTGTGAGGTTTTGCATCTTATTAACATTACTACTGCAGATGTTATCTTATAACATACTGGAAGTCTATACTAATGTCAAATAATTATAATCAAGCTGTCATACCACGATATATTACTATTTCAACTAATGGTGGGTAGAAAAAACCTATTCAAGCTCTCCTCTGCTAAGAAATTATTCCATGAACACACTATTTTGATCGTTAAATAAAATATTCTATAATTTACCCAAAAGCGAATCAGTAACCTTGGCCTTGATGTTGGACACTGAGAAGATAGCTAGTACGAAGTCTCTTGATTGGAGCAATGGGTCTTTTTCCTGACAGAAAGAATCCA
>BQKN01000709.1:270091-284986 GCA_022839385.1 Asparagus kiusianus | reverse complement strand
CCCCCCCCCCCCCCCCCCCCCCCCCCCCCCCCCCCCCCCCATGTAACAATTAAAGAAAAAAAATGCAATTTTCTTGCTTCTCTCAGGATTTCCCTCAGCATGAGAGCATTTCCCTTTTTCTTTTCTTTTCTTGTAGGAGCCTTTTGCCTTTTTTGTGTCACTTTGTTTTCAAGTGCAACCCCCACCCTGAGCAATAATGGTCTAATTTAGATTTTAACTTATATATCTAGTGCCTGAAATAAAGTAGAAATAGAAAAAGAAAGACAAGGAGAAAGATGGAAATATGAAAAACTAAGTTCCCACTTTCTTTGTTTATCATACAGTGGTCTGGATTCAAGAATGACAAAGCTCACACAGTACCCTTTTCAAATGCTCGAGCCGAAGGCTTTTCATACCAAAGAGGAAGAAGAGAAACTACATTGCTGCGTTGAGTGCGCTTCAAATTTTGAGAAAGAAGCTTCAGTTTTTAACTCAGAAGTCGAAAACTGTAACACTGGATCGAGCCAATTGCCCTATTGGTTGCAACCACATAGACCAAAAAATCATCGAAGGGTATGAAAAAAATTATTAAAAATTTAGTTAAGTGTTTCATTTTCATTTTTTAAATTTTTTGATATATTTTTCCAGGATAACTTGCTTGATTTGAAGAGAAAATGGAACAGATTATGTCTGAATCTGCATCGATCTCGGCAAAGTTCCATTCATTTGGTGTCATCCTATCCTTCATCAACTTCCAAAGTTAACAATATAAATCCCATACTAACATCTCAAATCAAGAACACGGATGGCCCAAAACCATTGCTATCTGATGTGACGACGAAGCTTGAACTAGGCCATCCTCTGTTCTCGGACACTGCCACCTCAATATATCAGAGAAATGAATCAAGGGTGAACCAGAGAGAATTAAGCAGATTGCTACAAGAAAATATTCCATGGCAATCCGAGATCATTCCTACGATTGTAGATGCATTGCTTGACAATCAATCAAAGACTGGCATTTGGCTACTTGTTCAAGGTACTGATCAAGTCGCAAAGAGGAGGGTAGCTCGAGTTACAGCAGAATCATTTTACGGATCCACTGATAAACTCATATGCATTAAAGCTAAGAGACCAGCTAATGCAGTTGAAATACTCATAGAGGAAATTAGAAAAGACCCAAAATGCGTGTTCCTGATTGAGGATTTCGATCAAGGATTCATAGCAGCCATCCCCGAGTGCATCAAAACTGGATTTTTGAAAAACCCATGTGGGGAAATGGCTGACTTGTCCCATAGCGTCTTCATTCTCTCTAATTCAACCTCTGGTAAGAGCCATGATGAAGTACTAAAGATGAGGCTCTGGGCCGAAGAGACACCAAGCTCTGGTCATAAGAGGAAGAAGATGAAATTGAGTGATCCTGACTTTGAGCTCGACCTCAACATTTGCGCAGAGACCAGCGATCTGACCCAAGAAATGGACCTTAACGACGAGATAAAGTTTCCATGTACGTGCATCACTATGGACGAGGTCGCTGGTGGGGCTCAGATGATCAAAGAGAGGGTCGTCCATAGGCTGAGCACGGTTTTCGATGGTCAGCTGGTCGATTGTGGGGTTGGTAGAAGCAATGGGCTGGTTGTTGGAGAGTGAGTTTGAGAGGCGGGTGAAGGAGATTTTTGAATTGAGTCCTGTAACGGTCCGAAATGGCGGGAAGGTGGGATTGGGCGTTGAGGGTAAAAGGGGAAATGTGGCGGAGTTTGGGTTCTTGGGTTCGGTTCTCCCTGAGGACGTTTACGGTTGATTGAAGGTGCAAATAGTGGAAGGGGCTGTAAAATAGGAACACCATTGATTTTGTGTATGGGCACAAAAAACAAGGTGGTCCTATGTAATCAATGGTTGAGATCCATTAGGAAATGTTAGGAACCACTGTTCCTTAGGAGAGGATCCCAATCCTAAAATAGGGGACATAAATGACCAAAATGCCATCCTTTAATTTTTCTTTTGGCAACATTACCATTATCAATCCACCTTCTATATTTCTATTATTATTTGTGTAGCATTAGTATTTTTGCTCAAGAATCTTCCCTAGTACTAGCTAAATTATCATTGCACATCAGCCAGAGGCTTTCACATTTAAGATGAGTAGTCCTGTATATATATATATGTACGGTTTTTCTATAGAGTGCCCTTGGGCACTCTATAAGAGAGGAGAGAGATAGAGAGAAATGAATGAGGAGGGGGGTCCCCTGATTTGCATTGGGATCTTCTCCTCATTCATTTCTCTCTATCTCTCTCCTCTCTTATAGAGTGCCCAAGGGCACTCTATAGAAAAACCGATATATGTAATATAATAAGCTTACTATATTAACAAATTAACATGAATTTTATAATGTATTTTTAAAAACCTTATTGTGGACTTTGGTACTTCACATCATTACAAGACTCATTATAGTTTTTTTTTTTTTGGGTCAGTAATCCATAATACTTTATCTGAAACATGGATGAAGTTTTTTTGGGGGGGAAAATAAATACATACTAATTAAAACCAGATTATTATACATCTTACAGCATTGCTATTGTTATTATTATCATTATTACGCTGTTTATTTTTTTTATTTTTTTATAATTTGCCTGAAACTAAGAAGAAATATGGCAGAGACAAAGTCGTTTATATCCTTCCCCGTTTTGCTTGGACGCGCTTCGCACGCGCGCTGCTGAAGTGATTGCAAAGAGAGGTTTGTAGACAAAAAGGCCTGGCTTTAATTTTTTGTCTTTCTTCGATGGATAAAACAAACGAACAAAATAAAAATGGGGCGTGCTTCAATTTTTGGTGTCGAGAGTTAATCTTCAACTGCTTCAATCAATGACACTCAATTCACTACTTTCTCCGTAAAAAAAGCAAAGCTTTTAAATCCCATGTCATCAATTTGACCCCTAATAATTGCTTTGGTTAATAGAGCACACGTACACAAGAGGGAGAGAATAAAATCATTGCATCTAACATAAAAAAAAAGGGCCATATTCATCATTAGTAAACTTCATGCATGCCTCTCTTTTCGTTCACATGATAGTTTTGCCCATTAATTAACAATATAAAAGAAGATTATAAACACTCAAATTTAACCACACACTTATTAGTTGCAAGTGGATGAACTAACTAAAGTTATAAGGCTGTTAATTATGCTGAAGGGCATCATTTATATTCATTTGGCTCTCCTCATTTTAAGGAAAGAACGTTTCTTTCGAGAGCTTTGCTACAAGAACCCAAAATATGGAACCAACAAGGGGGACAGGTGAGGTGTCCCCCTCCTATTGCATAATGAGCTGGTCATCATTATGCAATAGGAGAGGGACATCTTACATGTCCCTCCTGTTGGTCCCATATTTTGGGTCCCTATAGCAAAGCTCTTTCAATCCCATCTTAAGTAAAGGCTTGAATGCTAACTTGGGGTGCGTAATGGGCCAGGTTGGCCCAGGTGCCCGCTGGCTCGGCCGGTATTTGGGCTTGACCCCACTCTGCCAAATGCCGGTAATTCGAATGCTACAGTAACAAACCACGGGTTTGGCATACCTTGGCCTCCACCCCATGCGGGCCAGTAGCTTGTTGACTCACGAAGCCCACCAAATGAGCTAGGCCTGCATATGGGTGGGCTGACTAACTAAACCTGCCTTGTGGCCCCGCCCAAATTAAGTTTTACTTTTACTATACAAAAACTTTTGTTACAATTTGTTATGATTTCTTTTGTTCTTGTAATTTTTTTAAACAATCGGAGCAACTATTTATCACTCGTTGGCTCGCTCCGAACCACGTTAAATATTTGCGTTTGCGATATTTTCCTCCGACAGTATCCACATATATGAAATGTTACTTAGTAAAAAGAAATTATTCCTTATAATGATTAGATCGTCAGTTTGTTAATTACATGTAATTTTTAAGTGTTACTTAGAAAACTATTACGAATAAATAAATAATAAATAGTGAGACAGGTGGGTCAGCCGAATTCACGAGCAGATTGGACCGAGCTCTAGGCCCAAAAACAGTAGCCAAAGATGGCCCATTATCCTATTGCGAGCCACCAGCTCGCACATCCCACTGCACGCCTCTGACTCTAACTCTAACCAGTTGGTTTAATTTTTAATTTGGTTTAGTCACATAGATTGCATGAAACAAAATGATAAAAGATGATATGGTTTCCTACCGAAACAAAAGACTAATGTTATTGTATAAAAAACTATATCATCTCAATAATGTTAATCTTGCAATGTTTTCTAATGAAGATAAAATTGTTTGTTTGTTTGTTACGGCAATAACGGATCGGATAATCCAATAAACTAATCCAGATCCAAACTGAATGTCAACATTGATTCCTTGAATCATATTCATTACTGTATAGAGAAATACATACCCTAGAAATGGATTGATTTTCCCTTATTAGACTTGGATATGGAACGCTAGGGATTCACATCCGACCATAATGAAGAAAGTGCCCTAGCGAACTTTTGAACTAGGATTTGGTGGGTTGGACCTTTTTGCCCTTTCCACTTTTTTTTTTTTTTTTTTTGTTTCCTTTCCGGTCACATCCTTAGTTTGCAAAAAAGCAGGAGCTAGAGTGCTTGCCAAATGTTCGGGAAGTAGTTTTGTTCCCTAATGCTGGCTGGTGAAGGATAGCATCGGATTCTCTTGAGCACTTGTTAGCAAATATTTGTGGAAGAATGATTCCAAACTTTATAGGTGGCTAGGTGCAAATTCTCTGTCAGAAGGAGAACTTCTACAAATTGCAACATGCCACGTTAACAATTCACTTATTTAAGCACACAGTGAGGAAACTTATTACCCCTTTGGAAAGGAAAATTAATTAAAGCCAGGTTTCGACGAAGTAGCATCCATTATCAACAGTCATAAGAGTGCGCATACAAACTATATCATGCAAATGGCAGCGGCTTGTATTGAAATCCTTATGTTTCAGCAAGGAATGAATAGTTTGTGATGAAACCCACCACGGGAAACCAGTGAAAGGATCTGAGAGCACTCAAAGGCAGGGTTTGATGGTTTTCTTATTTAGCAATACACACAAGGGGTAAGCAAGAAGGAAATATGACTCAGGCTATACGATATTCGCAACATCGTGCAAGACACACAATGCAAGTTCCTGAGAAAAATAACGCAGTTGGCAAACAGGTGAAAAGAATAAAGAGTGATAATACGTAACGAAGAAAGTCTAGCTCCAGACAGACAATACGTAATCAGCAACGTTTTGCATTATCATTAACACCACCCTCTCACTCGCATAAACCACCACCATTCATCACTTACATTTTTTTTCTTCTCATGGCAGGTACAAACTCATCTTTGCTCTAAATTTTGTTAAAGAATGACTATCGGAATGGATATTACAAGGATATGATAAAGTGTGAGATACAACTAATAATATACAAAGAATTGGATTCAGCCACGCTGCCAACTCATACAGCTCAAACTCTACACTTTCGTGTTAAACTGCTCAACTTATCAGAGAATCTATACTACTGCTAATCATCAATGGCTTGTATTCTCCGATGATGCATACAAATGGAGGCAAGCACTGGCAAAAGATCACCAAGCACCAGCCCCTCTTTGCTCTGTACCATCAAATCTGACAGTTACTGTTTTTCCAACAACTCCATCAGCCACTGCTAGTTTGTGAAGAGTCTGAAGGACTACTTGAAGAATTTGACGCAATTTCAGGTATAATAGGATCTTGGTTGAGTAGAGATTGCACTCTCTCCTCCACCTGGCTGTGCAGCAAATTCATCTCTTCGATGACCATAGACTCTGCTGCCTTGCAAGCTTTTTCATCCCTGAAGGCTAAGGTCCATCTGCCATCAACCAACACCTTCGCCTTCCCCTTCCCGGAAGCTGTAAATTTCGAGGGGTCTAAATAGGGTAGAGAATATGGACGAATGCGCAAATGTAACCACTTTGGATGTCTTTCATCAATTCTGGGCTGATAGAAAATAGGAATTCGTCACTAGTTTTACTTTTTTCGTCAAAGACAATCTACAAAAGCTATTATATGAAGATAATCTATGAAAGGAAAAACTAAGAAAAATGATACATGTTTAATTTTCAACAAATTAGGCTCCTATGTAGAAGATATTTGCACAGACATATCATTTGTATAAAGCGATTATCCAACGATAACCCAGAACAAGTTAAGAGCCCCAGATTCTAGTTTCAAAGAACAAGTGGGAACAATGGAGGTTACAGAATTGAATGCAAGTGATCCCATTCACAAGCTGGAAGTCTTTAGGATTCTGGTCAACCACCAACACCTTAATATTAATCTCGTTCTCAATACCGATTCAAAAAAAACTTGAATTAGATCTCTTCAAAAGATAGGCCTCCAAGTAATGATTAACACTCCCTTACTGACCAGTATCTACATCATCAAAACACTGACGGTTTTTGTGTCAATGTTCCTACAGTAGAATATCAAAGAATAGGTACATCTTACATTTTTTGTAGATAATTGCAGCGACCTACACTTGCTGGCTCATGCGGATACAGGAGTATTCAAGATGAAATGAGACTACAATGGCACAAGCAAAAAGATGGAATATCACGTTAAATGACGATGCCAAACAAACCACTGCTGACATGCTTATTTGCGAAACTAACTAAATGAACAAGCAGTGCAGTTCTCCAAAAGAAGTAAAGAAATACTAAGTGGAACTGTGGAACCAATATGCTACAAATAGCTTTAACAGTTCATGAAATATTTACTCGTAAACCATCCTTCATTCTGCAATTTCTATCACGAACCTCAACCCCAATTAGCAGAAGTATAAGAGATAGAAAAGCTAATTATACGTCTATGGAATGATTATCAAACCAAAACCAAATAAGAAATAAATCCCGCTAAAAGAATCGTTCTAGAGGACTGCATTACCAGATCAGTTAAGTAAAATCATGAAATGTGTTTGTTGAACTAGTAATATGCTAAACAAAAGCGAAGACGTACATCTGAACCAGCTAAGGGTGCTGTGACGCGAACAATTCCACTTCGCTGCTTTAGGGGAAATTCTTCCGAAAGGAGAATCCAACCAGACGTGCCCTTAGAGATTGCTAAAAAGCTCAGGTGGCGTTCTTTTCCTCTCTCAAACGCTATTCTACAAGGGATTGCTTCATCTACATATTTCAAACTATAAGTATTAGCTAATAACCTTCCATGGAGAACAAAAAAATACATGGAGTTCCTATGAGAACTTCAACCGATCAGTTCAACACGCAATAAATAATAGAAATTATGCCATATATCCTACCTAAATTTATTTCACTGCCCAGCTTTGGAGGAAAAACATCTAGACCAGCAGTCTCTGCTCTTGAATGTACAGGAGAACTTACTGGAGTATGGAGAGGGGGCTGATCAGGTATATATCCACCAGAAGAGAAAATTAGAAGTTGGCGTTGAAGTACAAACACCTGAAAACAACAAAGCATGGTAAGCTCTTGAAATTGCCCCTTGCAATAGTGTACAAGTTTTGGAGAATATATGCTACAAAACAAACAGTCCTCAACTTTTTTGGGTGAACTATATGCAGAAGTGAGTTTTGCCCCTGTACATTTATGAAACTATCTTTTCCCCTCTGTCCCATGGTCATTTTTTTAAAAACTCGAGCAGGTGAACATACTCTATAGTCTATAGGCACAGTGCAAGCCTATGGCATCAGAATATCACTCAACCATAAACTTGCTCTTGGGACTAGAGACCTGGATTGCTCACCTCCAGTAAGGTAGGAGGTGGCGTCATAGTTGAACACAAATACCAACCTAAACTTCCAGTTTTCCAGTATTCTTTCAGATTCTTCTACAATAATTCTGAAAAGTAAGAACCATAAAACCCCGTAACTGGCGCCAACGAGTTCATACTTGTATTCTTCCATTGACTTCCCTACTGTAACTAATTCATTTGTCATCTTCCAGAGTTCTAGTTCACCAGCCAAGTTTAAGTCAAAACAGAATGGTGCAGTAAATCCCTACAGTCAACTATTGTGTGTATGTTTAGCAGTGCCATGGTATCCTTTTGTTTTCAGTGAAACCAAAATCCCCTTAACAGAGTTTAGTAACTGGTACCCTTACCAACACAAACTCCAGTTTTGTAGTATTCTTTCAGATTCTTCTACAAGTGAAAATTCTGAAAATTAAAAACACCATGAAATCCCATAACCAATGTCAATAAGTCTCCTACTTGTATTCTACCATTGACTTCCCTATTGTAACTAACTCATTTGTCATCTTCAAGAGTTCGAGCTCACTAGCCAAGTTTAAGTCAAAACAGAATGGTGCAGTAAATCCCTACAATCAACCATTGTATGTATGTTTAGCAGTGCCTTTGTATCCTATTCTTTTAAGAGAAACCAAAATCCCCATAACAGAGTTTAGAACTGGTACCCTTACCAGCACAAACTCCAGTTTTCTAGTATTCTTTCAGATTCTTCTACAAGTGAAAATTCTGAAAATTAAGAACACCATGAAATCCCATAACCAATGTCAATAAGTCTCCTTCTTGTATTCTTCCATTGACTTCCCTATTGTAACTAATTCATTTGTCATCTTCAAGAGTTCTAGCTCACTAGCCAAGTTTAACCGAAAAACCGAAAAAAGAAAGGTCCAGTAAATCCCTATAATCAACCATTTAGCAGTGCCATTGTATCCTTTTCTTTTAAGACAAACCAAAAACCCCTTAACAGAGTTCAGAACCAGTACCCTTCCACACATTCAAGCAGCAAAGAGGACAACGCATGTGATGGCACTTAGAAACCATTTTCTAAGGATATCAAAGACCAGCAGCCACCAAGAAGGTGCTGGAACTAATATACTCAAGTAAAAATAATCAAAATATTAATCCCTGGTAGCATGTCACATGGAATACTGAATGGTTTACCTCAAGACAGCTCAGACACAAATCTATCCATACATCTCACTTTCTATGAATCATTACCATGGTTTAAGCTGCATTCTATAGCTTCTGTTTCAAGCATGTTTCCATTTAAAGAAATCAAAGCATGAACAGTAATAGCTGTACATAGATACATATCAGTCATGTTTCCTAAGGACAGCAACAAAGCCATCCGTGACTAAATGAGCCTGAATCCAGACTAATAAGTAAGCATGACCATAAATATGTAGGTCATGTTTCGTGCATGCCTATGCAGAGAATGGGGGCAGCATAGATAAAATTTATGAATTTATGGTAATAAAATATAGGGAAGATAGGTGAAAGAAACCAACCTTCACCACCTCGCACATTCTTTCTCCAGCAGCAAAAGACGAGTCACCTGGAATGCTACAAAGCTGAAATGAAAATCTATCTAGATAACATAATATGTGCCCATATCCAGCCACAATTAAAATGCAAGTAAAAGATGTGCACAAGTTATATTTCAACATAACTAACCTTCGGACGAGCATGTTCGTGGTGGCAAAAGAATGGATTTTGGGTCTCGTTGAGGTGATGAAGCCTCGATAGCTGGTTAAATAAGTTAAATACTAGAATGTTTATAAATGAAGTAAACATGAATTCTTCAATTAATTTCAACGATATTTCAATCTTACCTCTCTTACAGTTCCTCCACTCATCTCTTAGAACTAATAAAAGCATATCAGACCAGCTTCCTTTAATTTCCTCGTTCAGATAAGCTGTAGTGTACTTGTGTGCATCCTGTTCAGAGAGAACTCTCTAAGTGAAAAAAAAAAGCCCACACTGACATAAGTCACATAACTATACTTTCTTTACTTCTAAGTGTATCATAGTGCAGAAAATAGATATGCATGTACAATTAGTTGAATGATGCAATCAATGTCTGCATGCATATGCATAACTGCAGGATGTAAATCAGGGTTCAAAGAAGTGAGGGAAGGTATTCAGAATAAACCATTAGTGGTCAAAATTTAACAAAGCACCAGGAAAAGATGCGTACAAGAAGAAAAACTGATTTTCCTTGCATAGTAAAATAAAATAAATAAAGGGAAATGTAGTATAGAAATCTCAGTTTCCCGCCTGTTGGAAGAATGCCCTCCAACATTCCCATTTAAGCAACAAAGACTTGCAAACAACTACTGTATGTTCTCAGATCCCAGCTCCCCATCCCCTGGAATTTACTACTCAGAAGAATCTTCAGCTTTGTCATATTAAGTTGGAAAACGGAAAGTTCCCACTTCAGAATAATCATTGCCAAACACATTCCATCGGATAAGGAAACTTAAGAGTTTGTACCTTTTAACGTACTGACATAATCAGGGTTCAATTTCTAGAAGGCGAGTAAATACTGCTAGATATCTAAGTTTGCTCCATTATAACCTGGAGTCACAAGTGTGAGTCATTGCAACAGCATCTCCACGATATGAAAGCAAAACAGCATAGAGAAGTGCCCTCACCACGCCCCACAGTAGCAGAATCTTATACTGGGGTGTTTGCCCTAATTCTAATGTAAGCCCTCATCTGCAGCATGAGGGTAATAATATAATCGCTAAAAAGGTTGAGCTTATATTGCTAATGAGGTTGAGCGGCATAAAGGCCAAACATCCAACAAAGACCCGCACATGAAACTTTATGGTGTAAGAAAAGTTTTATACCTTTAGTTGCTTAAGATGATTAGTGGTAAATTCTTCCTCTCCATGGGGGAGCAATTGACGTAAAAGCCAACCCCCGGTCCATAACGTCTCTGCTGATAGCGAAGACCTGCAGAAAAGGTCCGCTAATGCATCGAGTACCTGAAAAATGTAATACCCATCATGTTGCATATCACTGCATTCTAGGGTTGCATTTACTTAATAACCATCTGCAATTTAGTGAGAAGATGGAATTGAAAGTTCTCTAGTATTGTTGACTCGGAAGTTATTGAAACTAGTATCTGGCAAATGCATTGAACTTGTTGTGCAGTGAAATTGTTCAGAGCAAGCACATGTGAATCTAATTGTGTAAAACAGCCTCACAATGCGATACTAATTCTTCCAAAATATATCATTTAAAAAGTGGTATACAAGAAGAGAGAATCATTGACTCTATACTCTGCAATGGCCAGCCACTAATATTAGTTTCATATTTTTAATAGTTGTAGAACACATGAATTTTTGACAGATGTCGTGTTTAAAATGACATTGCTTAGAAAAGGCACTAGGTTGGTCTTCATCTTGGAACCTGCCATTACAATTCCTACCCAATTAAGTTTCAGCAGCAACTAACATTATTCTAGATACCATACTTAACCTCCTCTGGAAGCGTAGATGGGGAAAGCATGTGTTGGGTCCTTATTAGGGACAACTCGGGCACCTAGTAAGTTCCATCTTTAAGGATATGCAGAAAAAATAGACTCTTAATTTAGCTTCTCAGGTCCTAGAAATACATGTTTCAAGATATGAAGCCAACAGCTGCTCACTCTGCCTTCTCACATTACACATGTAGATACGAGCTCCCAATCCTAGTCCCTGATCAAATCTTTAAGTGAAATACACAGCAAAGTTATCATCCTCCTCTAAAGTCATGGAAACGGGTAGGGGTGCATGTACGGATATCGGTATATGATACAACAAATTTGTAAAAGGTAGGGTAATGGGGCATGGCTATATAAATCATACTCCCTTTAAAAGTACGAGTTCGGAAAAATCTTTCTATGGTCAATATTACCCTTAGTTTTTTTAAAATATTACATTGTTATCCTAACCTATTCTAATTACCCTATCTTTTTTGAACTAGTAACCAAATAATTTATTTTATTCATAATGAGACTTAACATGTTATTGGACAAAATAGATACGTTTAATATAATTCAAATCCTTTACTTATTTCAGTTCATAGAGAAATCTAAAAAATATATGCTAGCCAGCACCTACAAGTTTTTGGACTTTGTAAAAAATATTCTCCAAGTATTTTAAATTGCAAAAACGGCCCTACAAATTTAAATTTTTATTAAAGCATCTGGAAAATTATAAATTTTACTTATCTCAATTTAATGAGAAACCTGAAAAATATATGCTACCTAGAAACTGAGAGCTTTTTAACTTTGGAGAAAATATCTTGTAAGTTTTAAAAATTACAAAAACACCCCTAAAAATTCAAAATCTATAAAAAATACCTTAAAATTTTCAAACCTATAAACATATTAAAAACCTACAAATAACACAAACAAGCCCCAAAATTTTATGAAATTTGCAATACACACTGAACTTTTTACAAATTACAAAATAAAACCCTCAAAATTGTAAAATTTAAAAAAATCCCGATTGTTTCTGACCTAACAGTACATTAAAAATATAAGAATTATAAATATCCCCTACATAATTTATAATTCAGAGAAAACACCCTTAAAGTTTCAAAAGTTTCAAAAATTACAAACAAACGTTTAAAATTCAAAATTTATAAAAAACACCCTAAAATTTTTAAATTCATTAGTAAATTAAAAGCATAGGAATTATAAATAGTCTATAAATAATTTACAATCTATAGAAAAGGCCAATAAATTTAAAAAATTATAAAAAATCCTTAAAATTCATAATTTACAAAAAAACACCATGAGAATTTCTAACCTATAGACACTAAAATGAATATGCAAAATTACTAACCCCTAGAAAATTAAAATTTTGTAAAAAATATCATACACCTTTTAAAAGTATAGGTTTAGAAAAAACTTTTCATGGTAAATATTACCCATAATTTTTTTGAAAAGAACATAAATAAATGAAAATCTATTAAATTTAAAATTTACAAAAAAACACCCTTAAGTATAGGTACATTGCAAATTATCCCTCCAAAGTTTGAAAATTTTCAATGATTTTTTTGTAATTCATTGATTTCAATGTAATGTTTATGTTGAGAGATAATATGTGTTGAGAGATAATATGTAATATGGATTAGTGGTTTAGTCCCACATCGGTTGTAAGACCAGACTTGTATCCTTTTTGAAGCTATATATAGACTAGAGTATGAGACCCTAATCTCATAACTCTTTCTTCTCCAAATCTCTTCTTTCAATATTAACATGGTATTAGAGCCAAGTTAAAAAAATTAAAAAAAAAACGATCGTCAACGCCAAATAAGGCAGGAGTTCGAGAGGACCGGATCTCAGATCTACGCAGGCGTACTCCGGATCAAAGCTTGGTCTTTGATCCCGAGATTTGGGCGATTATTTCCTTGGTGAAATAATCCCCCCCGGCTATTATTTCCTTGGTGAAATAATACCCGTCGTACTGCGTAGATCCGACCGGATCTAGATCGCGCAATGGTCAACGGATAAAAAAAAAAGACGCACCTGATCAACTGCAGCGCCGCCTTCTACAGCCCTATCTTCACCCGTTTCATACTCTCACCTTTCCTCTTCCTTTAAATCTTTTATCTCTTCATTAGACTCACATCTGATTCCCAAGACTGTGTACGAAGCTCTATCTATACCAGGTTGGGATCAAGCTATGAAGGATGAAATGGCTGCTTTGGAGCAAAATGATACTTCGGAGTTGGTATCTCTTCCGCCAGGCAAAAAGGCGGTTGACTGTAAATGGGTTTATACTGTTAAACTCAATCCTGATGGTACTCTGGCACGCTTAAAGGCGCGTTTGGTTGCAAAGGGTTTCTCTCAAGTCTATGGTCTTGATTATTTGGATACGTTCTCTCCTGTTGTTAAGATGACTTCAGTTCGTCTTTTCATTTCTATTGCCACTACCTATCACTGGCCTTTACATCAGCTTGACATTAAGAATGCATTTCTTAATGATTTTCTTGATGAAGAAGTTTACATGGAGCAACCGCCAGGTTTTGTTGCTCAGGGGGAGTCTTTGAAGGTTTGCAAGTTAAAAA
The DNA here is from genome assembly GCA_022839385.1 of Asparagus kiusianus. Lineage (NCBI taxonomy): Eukaryota > Viridiplantae > Streptophyta > Magnoliopsida > Asparagales > Asparagaceae > Asparagus > Asparagus kiusianus. Next base: position 271,181 of record BQKN01000709.1, on the reverse strand, counting down.
AGTCTCTATATGGCCTAAAACAATCTCCGCGTGCCTGGTTCTGTCGCTTTACATCTGCAGTCCAAGACTTTGGTCTTAGTAGATCAGAGAAAGATCATTCTGTCTTCTGGAGACTACATAATGGCAAGCGAATCCTGCTCGTTGTATATGTGGATGATATTGTAATCACAGGGGATGATACAATTAGGATTAGCAGTTTGAAAAAACATCTACAAGAGCAATTCCAGACTAAGGATCTAGGGCCTCTTAAGTACTTTCTGGGTATAGAGGTGGCAAAGTCAAAGAAGGGCGTTCATTTGTCACAGAAAATATGTGCTCGATATGCTTTCAGAGGCTGGCATGTTAGGATGTAGAAGTATTGATTCTCCAATGGATGTAAATGTTAAGTTGTTACCAGATCAGGGGGAGCTTCTTGAAGATGTTGGACGATTTAGAAGGTTAGTAGGAAAATTGAATTATTTGACTGTAACTAGACCAGACATCACATTTGCAGTGAGCGTAGTCAGTCAGTTTCTATCAGCACCAAGAACTACTCATATGGATGCTGTCTTAAGAATTCTGCGATATCTAAAGAAAGCTCCAGGAAAAGGTCTCCTCTACTCAGATCAAGGACACACAAGGGTGGCAGGTTTTTCAGATGCAGACTGGGCTGGGTGTCCTGTTGATAGGAGATCAACCACAGGATATTGTGTATTTGTTGGAGGAAATCTTGTATCATGAAGGAGTAAGAAGCAGAACGTAGTATCCCGGTCTAGTGCAGAATCAGAATACAGGGCAATGGCAAATGTAACACTGGAAATGGTCTGGATTCGTGATTTGTTAACAGAAGTTGGTCTTGCCCCAGAATGTCCTATGGAACTATATGGTGACAATCAAGCAGCAATTCACATTGCTGAGAACCCTGTTTTTCATGAAAGGACGAAGCACATTGAAGTCGATTGTCATATTGTTCGAAGGAAGATTGTAGATAAAATCATCACTACAAGACATGTATCAACAGGTCATCAGTTAGCAAACATTCTAACAAAACCACTTGGGAAAACTCGGGTAGATTTTATTTGTGACAAGCTGGGCATGTATGATATATATG
>BQKN01000709.1:243165-257230 GCA_022839385.1 Asparagus kiusianus | reverse complement strand
ATATTCTTACACAGAAGCTTGTGAGGAGAATTCATCTAGGCTGATACATTGGTCTGTGAAATATTCAACCAATTTTGAAAAATAATCCGATAGCGGTCTGCGTGAAACATATCTGTTGACACAATCATCTCCGACTGAAAAACAGAAGATACATAAGAAAAGTTAGGTAAATGATCGCCATGAAGAACACAGATCAAAGAAAGAGTATCAAAGGAATTGAGACCTTACCAACTTACCGTGATAGACATTAAGTGTCAATGCACGTACTGCTATACGGACCATACTTTCATCATGGAAAGCGTATTTTATTGCTTCGGTATATAGAGGAAAAGCAAGTATTTCATCCTATTACAGCAAAATAAGGACAACCACAAAGAAGGATAATATAAGGATAACATATATGGGATCTTAGAAATGAAGTAAAAGAAGCATGCTCTTATCTAGTAAATATTTTGCTACCATAGAGTTAAGATGTCAGCCAAAGAAACAAATATCGACACAAAATCTCTGTACGTGACCATTATACTGAATAGTCGGGATGCAAATAGTTCACCTATTTTTCATACTTGTGTTTGGGGTAAGACTTGAATGTGCAACAAACAAATTATAATTGTCAGATTTAGCAGTTAACATTGTTTTAAAAATAGGTCGATTTCATCGATTTATCGACGGCATATAGGTATTGGGCCATATGACTAATACAATGTCTGCAAAAAATTATTGCATATCGTTTTTGGCCGATTTGTCCTGATTGTATATCTCATAAAGCGGCCGATTTCTCGTGGGTTAAAAATCACCCAATTTTCTACAAGTTACATTCTAAGTGAACCGGTTCGGGTTTGGAGGCAAAAACCCTCTTTTTTCATACCCAACCTACAAACAAAAACCGTGCTATCATATTCTACTTTACTTCCACTCATCATTTAACCCTAATTCTCTCCGCCTTCACTGTTCTTTCCCCCAAATCACTCACAAATTTCTCACTCGATTATTGATGATCTCTCTCGAAGACCCTCATAATATTTCATTAAATGTGCTTAGATTACATTTTAGGACATTGTACTATATGTGCTCACTATACGATATAACATTCCGACTTTTACCACTTAATCCCTGATAACCGATATCTTATATGAATTTTGGCCATTCAATATATTTGCGATAACCGATATTTAAAACCTTGGTAGTTAATAGTCTACAAATGTCAAACATGCTTATGAACTTCTGACTTTTCGTTTGAATAGGCTTCAGAATACGTAGTTGGTCAATTGTCATAGTCTCCCATGGAAAATGAGAGGGGCGTTGGGAAGTATTGCATTAACAAAGCAAAGCAGATGACTACTTGAAGTATAGAGTGCTTCATTGATATGGCCAAGAATTTGAATTAGGCAGTTAATTTGGAACAAAGGTTTGTACATGAATGGCTCTAGTCATATGTATAGCGCCTCATGAAGGTTCTGATTCTAATCAAAGCATTTAATCTTCTGAATGGACAAGCATTAAAATAAATTGAATATCATCTGCAAGTAGTTTGTTCCATAGAAGACATAGTGATAGAAGATAACAGAGTCCCCTTTCTAGCTCTTTTTAGTGTGCGATAAAGTGAAAGTCAATCTGGCGCAAGCAGGAGGTACTTATGGTTTCAATGTAATGCAGTTGAAAAGTGCCTTTATGCAACTAAGGAGGTTTTTTCTCTGAAATTAGCAAGTTGAGCTAAAAGCCATAACTATGGGTCATAAGTTACTTATATTGCCAGGAATTCCCGTAACTATATATCCTGTGTTCCATATTGGCTGACTAAGTTTTTGCTTACGCTTCACTTTCTTCTACTTTCTCTCGCACTCAAAAATTAAAAAGTCTCTATTAAATTTTAGTTTCAGCTATTCTAGACATTTCCTATCAACTTTTTTAATAAAAAATACTACTTCATAACCTTACTACCTTAAATATCTTTCCCTCTCTGATTGCCAAAAACTTCCATTCCCTTGAGCCTACATCATGTGATATTTCTAAATCAAGGTAAAAAGAAGCAAATAAATAAATAAATCCCTAGATATAAGCACTCTTGAGGTAGACCTAAGCAGTCTTTCTCACCCCAAATTCAATCACATATTCACAAATCCATTTCGTAATTCCACATATCACACAAAAAACTAATCTTGATCCGTCCCAGAAGCCTAGGCGTCTCTGTTCCGTTGCAAACTAGTTTGCCCCCAAATCCATCTCGACACTCCTGTAAACAGATAGTTGAAAGATCTGCCTCTCTCTATATATATTTTCTATACCATCTTCTGAATGTGGTGTCTGTAAGGAATAAATAAGGTCCAGAAGGAATGCATGGCCAACCAGAAAGACATTTTTCTACACATGGCAATTAACATGGAAGTTGTTCTTATATTTTACTAAACCTATAGAACCAGCACAGTAGTTCACTGAGCACAAATACAAAATACTAGTCATGTTACTGTCTTTTAAGTATTTTTATATAAATACATTGACAAGTAAATTGAATACAGGAAATTGCAGGGCTCAGGTTAAAGAAATGACGTCCATACATTTCGACTCTGCACAAGCAATGAGATTGTCTGCCTGTTCAACTTTCCACTTATTGCCCTGCAAGGGACAAAAATGATTGCTTCAGTATTATCCATTGAGATAAGATAGAAGTGATCAGATAGTAAAAACAATAAAATTAAAACAAATTGAAAAATAAATTCAAACATGTTTACAAACCGCAAGAAAGATATGTAGTAAGACAGCAGCTCGTCATTTCGAAAGTCAAAAGAGTATGTTATGAAGTAGTTAATGTGCTCATTACTAAAGATATAATCTGTACCAAACAAAAAAAAAAGCATCAGTACATTTAAACATACAATTTTTATTTGAAAAAATGCTAATTTGACCATGTCAGCAGACCAAGAACTGCTATTGGCCGGAGGAGAAAAAATAAAGGATCTCTTCCCCCTTTTTCTCCAATCAGGCGCTAGCAGCTGTCATTGTTCTGCGGGCTAATGGTCTGAGAATCATTACTTTTTTCATTCATTCACAAACAGGAGAACACCAAAACATTACAAATTTCATTTAGTCCTCTGCCATTAGCCACACTTACAAATTGAATGTTCACTTCTTAGGTTCTGGATCATAATACTCATTGTCTGCAGCAATTGAAGTGCTACTCTTGAAGTTCTACTAATTCTCAATATGCGTGCAAACTCACCCATAATCTGTTTTTCCATGAAGAACCTGAAGAGAGAGGTCAACAGTATTTAAAAAAAAACCAATTGCAATATCGAGATCAGAATCGAAGAAGAAAGAAAAAGATCCATTCTGCCTCACTCAAAGAAAGAAGGATTATTTTGGTCGCCATATGTTACCAACTCAGCAATTGATCTCAAAGCCTCGATGACGAAATCCTTCATCACAAGAACTAACTTAGTGCAGAAAATATTAAATAAACATGTGACAAAAAGTAACATCTATTGATAAAAGCACTTACCTTGTTAACTTCATTCACAATATGAACCCTTTGAAGTTGATCGGTTAGATATCTGCAATATATATAGTTTAGTGTTTAGTAAAAATAGAGTTAGCTTTAAATTTTCAAACAAGTACGAGCAGGTTACAGCTGAGATGGCCACAAACTTATGATTGTGATGATGAAATTTAGAATACAGCTATCATGTCACCAATACTCATTAACCAACATGGAATATCTTGTTTGAGGACATGAATGTAACCATTATTCCTAAGAAGTGAAACCTAGAAAATAAATCAAAGAGAAATAGATAGACAGATAAATGAGCGGCGAGGAACTATGGGAGATCATTGCTTGAGGTTTACATAGAAATATCAGATCACCAGATTATGGTCAGATCAAAATCGTTAAATGAAAACCAGTTCTACTTAAATTGATCTTCAACGATGCCCAAAAAACTATAGGTCAATTGTTTTCAAGTCTTATTAATGGAATCAATGTTTTAAATATCGGCCGCCATGTCGGATATGACGGCCGATATTGCGGATTTGGAGTCTAGCCGCCACGAAATTGTTGAATTCAATGCGTATGGCGTTTTTGAGGTCATGTCGGGGACATGTCGGAAAATAGCGGATATATCGGGCGACATTTCGGCCATCAAATATCGGCCAAAATTTAGAAATATCGGTTTCACATTGACATGTTGAAATCATATGATTTGCAATATCTTTCACATTCTATTTATGTAAAGTTTCACATTGTTTCCTATCCACTACCCATATGGGTGCTTGCTGTAGGTTTTAATTACTTATTATTGCATGTGTTTTCTTTATAATGGAAGGCTATAAGAACACATGAATTTATTTGTATTAGTTGCACATATACTTCGGTTTTACTAGTTTCTTGTTTGGAGAAATGACAGATATATAATAAAAATCCTGCAATTGTTAGTCGATGCAGTTAAGTAGTTTAGAATAGCAATTACGAGTTTAATTTTCAATTTCAGTAGAATTTTCTTTTTGTTCCTACTAGTATAATGCACGCGCTTTGTATGTGAACATTTTTTTTGTAATCTTTTTCTTTGAGTGTAAAATTATGAAGTGACTTTTATAATAACATAAATTCTTAAATTGAACAATTAATAAATCTTTACATTAACAAATAAAGTTGTGTATAAAGAATTGTATTAGTAATTTTTATATTCTGGATAATTATTATACTTTAATAAGAATTGTCTAAACATATGCAGTTAAGCTGTTCTAGTGTCTATTTGTTTTTCTATGCAAAAGCAAAAACTTGGTAGTTGCTTGTGAAAATGAAGACCCTTCTCATATGTACTTTTTCATATGTTTAGACAATATAATTATCAAGTATGTGAAGATTCCATTTATGATATTATATCAACTTATCCGATATGGCAATCCGATATTTTTTTCATGTCCCCCGATATATCCCCGATTTCCGCTATCCGACATGAATTTTGGCCGAGCGACATGAACCCGACATCCGATATTTAAAACCTTGATCATACATATGGAAGCGAATTGTGGAAGTGAAAGTCCCTAACAATTACAACAAACTCCTAAGTTGTGGTGAGGATTAAGGGTTATTGTTTTATATTTTAACATGGATTCATAATTTAATGCATAAAACCCAACAAGTGTTAGTGTTTAATGGTTTGAAGTGTTTTGGTTACAACTGAATAGCTGGACTAACAATTCTTATACACCAAACTATAGATTCAAGCAACTACCTTCACTTCATCCATTTTGAGCTACTTGATTCATAGACCAAGAGGACTATACCTTTTTGCCCTAAACTAATATAGATCAATTCATTTAAAGTAATTTTCCATTTTTATACTTCATCCTTCATATTTAGTGCCTCCAATTACCTACGGCAGTAGCCACTTACACATCTACTGGAGACTTTCCTATGAAAATGGCTATCAAAACAAGCTCTATGAGAACTCCATGGTGGAATATTCTTTAGAATAGTCCTCAACATTCATCTTGATCTACGCACAAAAAATACTTTATTCTTGCGCATATTCATATAACTGCTTGTGACCTATGCTCTACCATTCATTCCAATTTTAGGGACCTGGGTCACAGTGTCCTGATCAAACAGCAGACCAAAGGGACAAGCACAAGAGGTCATCAAAAAGACTTCTTTCAAAACTAGCAGTCCCCAAGTTAGCATATTACGGATTCTTGGAACAGCTGAAGCAAGAAGTCCCCAAGTTACCAATATATGTATCCTTTAGCTATACAGAAGTTATCAGTTGGTACATGGGTAAAGTGAAACCTTGATTCGTCTTGTATAAACTATTTTGGATGTGTAGGACAAAAATAAATACGGCCAATGATGCAAAGGATGGCCCAACATTTTCCATAAAAGCTTAAGCAGTTTCCACAGAAATATCTCTCTGTATGTATGTATATGTCCGTACATATTTGTGTGTGCATGAGTACGGTAGTAGGCATACCCAAGGAGACTTTGAGATCACACAGTCGAGCATTTAACTATAAATGGACGGTCCATACAGTTGGCATTCATTATAAATTACACGTCATATAGCAATATCTGCATAAACACAATGTGACTTGAATCATCGATTAAATGCCGTTCTTCTATTAACAACCATTCGTTTTGGATACACTTGCTGCAGAGTTGAATCAAATTGCAATTCTCTTTGCATGCCTTAGCACCCTACTTTTGTTCCTCAACTTGAAGCACGGATTCTCTTGTGCTCACTGCACTCAGTCAAACCATCTAAATTAGTTCTTATATCTTTATTCTACCTTATGTTACTTCCAAATTCCGCCTAATCACTGCCACTAGTGACAAAGATGCTGCCTCTCTAAACTTCTTCACATATTCTGTTTGGTGTCTTAAAGATTTGCCCTTCGAATTAAAAATAGCAGATTTTCCCACATACAAGGGCTTTTGGATTCTTTCAAGTGATAGCTAAAATATCAAAATTTGTGCGATTCGAGTCAGTCAAAATCCAGTATCTACTCAAAGATCTCGCATTTATCGAACATACTAGAATCCAAATCAAAACATCATCACATACAAAAAAAAATCTCGAAATTCTATTCAACAATCGCATCGAAACCCTAAAGAATCTAAAACACAGCAGAAAACGTACCGAAGCTCATCCAACGAGAAACGATTCCGGGATCGCCAGAAGGAAAGCCAGGACATGGTGAGGCGCGATCCGAGCTCCGATCGAGAGATCAAACGACGCCCCTCTCAGTAACGCCAAGAAGCATCGCATCGAAAAGATCCGACGAATCAAGAGAGAGAAAATCCCGATCCAGCGACGAAATTCCCGATTGAAGAAACGAATTCGATGAATTTTCGCAATTTTTTACTTCGATTCGAGAGACGAAGATTAGAGAAAGGGGAGATGCTGTTTGTTGACGGGAGCTTATCGTGTTCCTACGCTTGTTTTACCCGTAGCTAGGTACAAGGTACAGAGAAGCGGTCGATGGGGCCCGAGTCGGTGTGCGTGGGTCTGGGTGTGGGTATGTCAACTGGCAGCGGAATTTAATGGAGGGTGTATATATGGGCCATATGGCTATACATCACTTATCTGGACCTCGAGTCAACTAGAGTCACCAAATTGAACTTCTTCTTCTCGTTTTTCCCCCTTTTTGAGCGACTGCAGAACATAGCATGAAGGCCTAAAAATGTTTTCCTTTCTGTTTTTGATGTTTTCATCAAATAATATCGCATTAAAAACAGAGTATCTTTGTTTATTCTCTTAAACAAAGACTATGGGGCTGTTTGGATGCATTTAGGAAACTAGATTATTTATGACACAAAATAGAAAGTGATTATCCACCTCATCACTTTCCATTCGAGTGTTTACATTGTTTGGTTAGGAATCTTTGTGAATCCTAAAATAATAGTATTACATTGTTTGGATAGTATAATGTGAACTAAAGTATTTATGACACAAAATAGAAAGTGTTTATCCACCTCACCACTTTTTATAAGGTTTTGACTTTTTTATTATTTTTTGGACACATTTATGACATTGTGTCAGCTTTCTAACAAAATCACTCCTAATTTTGGTGATTTTGCTTTCGGTGACACCTCATCAAAAGGTGTAAGCTTTTCATGTAAAAGAGAATTTAAACAAACAATGTAAAGTGATGAAAGCTGACATTGGGACCCACATTTTTACACTTTCCATCATTTTACATGGTAAAAACATACAACCAAACAGCCCCTATGCACTTTCTTTCTTCTAGAAACGGACACTTTTGTTATTTGATTGATGATGATGGTCATATGTTACTGTCAGGACGCTAATTTTCGAACCCAAAAGGAATATTGGAGCGAGACTAAACCTGTAAAAAAAATCCTCTAAGAATTTACATTCATGAAAAGACCACCACCAAAACAATCTAATACTTCATATCTAAAGCAAAATACTTTCTTTTGGTAACATGGTTCATATTTGCAGAAAATCTTTTTAGAAACAGTGCTTTGCACGGGTCTAAATGCTAGTAGTATGAGGCTCTGTTTGGTTTGATAGAAAGGGATAGAAAGGAAAGGAAAATAAAAGAGAAAGATGGTTTCTACTGTTTGGTTTGAAAGAAAACAAAAAAGAAAAAGAAAATAATTTTCACTACAGAAAAATTGATACATAGTTTTCCCTCCTTTCTCTCTGCTGCCCAGGTGAAAACAAGGGAGAGACATAGAATCGCTTGCTCGACGCTTCCGACTTTCCATGATCTCTCACCTCTCTCTCTTCAAAACTCTGACTCTTTCCCCGATCAATCTCCCCTCCCCCCCCCCTTCTCTCTCATTCTCTCCTCTCTCCGTCTCTAAAATCCTAATTTAATTTTGCCTAAACCCTAGTTCGACGCCGATCAATTCCTAGTTCGACGCCGATCAAACCCTAATTCAACTTCTCAGTTTTTTACAGCAAATCGAGATTGTAGCTCTCCGATCTAGTTCGATTTTCTCAGATTTGCTAAAGATTAGAGTTCTCGTCTCAGATCTCTCTCCTATGGAAATGAATATAACAAAGAAAAAACTCATCGATTCATCAATTGAGTTAAAAAAATTTGGATTTTCATAGTATTATACATTATAGTTGCAACTAGCTTTTGGTCTATAGTTCATTTTTTTTTATTTGTTTTTGTGGTTGGTGTTCATAGCTAAGGGAGATGATACTAGTTTTTTCTAATTTGTTTTTGAGGTTGGTGTTCATATGTTGTCCTTAATTTTGCTTCTAAAAAGGTTCCTTGAAATGTTATTTGGATGAAGATATATGAATGGGAGAAGTCCTTTTGCAGTAAAAATTTCTTGATTGAACTACTAAGTTAAGAAAATTAGGACTTCAAATTGTTATCTTAGTAGTTTGCTCACGCATTACAGACCCTTGTGCTTAAGTCAGTTGAATCATCGATCACTTGCACAATCAGTCGATCGGATGGCCACACAAGATCACATAAAAGCTCTAATAGAATGTTTATAGACCTGCAGCAAATAGAATCTTAGCAGAATTAGATATTTTTGAGAAGCTTCGTATGAAAAGCTTAGCAGAAAAATGTCACAGTTCATCGACATAGTATGAATATGCATACACATCACACATATAGTTGCGTCAACACAGTGTGTCAATTAGGCTTTTTGTCATTCCCACATGCAGCATCACTATTAAAAAGTTACTTGTGGAGTTAACATTTGTTCTCTTTGTTTGACTCATTTCATATTCACATTAAGGATTTACCTTTGACTATGAACATTAGGGTTTAGTTTGTGACATGTTTACTAGAGGAAGTGTTTGTATTTGTGGATAAAAGAAGATGATGAATGGGCTATACAAAGGAAAAAAATAAAATATTCAGCAGTGATTGTGGCTGCATATGCAGCATATGCAGGTGTTATTATGGCAACTAATATTTACCAAGTTGAGTATATAGATAGATCAATCTTAGCTCAAAAAGATGAACATAGGAACTTACTTATGGAGTGACTTACTCGGCAAAGTGGCAGAGATTGTCGTGAACAACTACGCATGGGAGTTAATGCTTTTGCTAGACTGTGCTAGTTGCTTAGGGAAACAGGACGTCTTTATGATAATAGATGCGGTTCTATAGAGAAATAAGTTGCTAAGTTCCTTCAAATTCTTTCTCATAACTGGAAGAATCGAGCAGTGTGTAGGTGTAAATTTCTGATTTTCCCGAAAACAAGGGAACTTCGTTTGTATTTATAAGAATGGCTTATTACAAACTAATAATCAAATGTTTACAACAGAAGCGGAGGGAATGCCCTCCTTGTTTAACGTGGGATCTTCGGTAGCGATAGGACGCCTCGCTCGGTGCTCGTGACGAGTCTGCTTCCCTTGGACGATCCGATCGAAGTTGCTGCCGGAGCTTCAGTACGCAGTAGAAGGTCCGATGTAAGTGGGTTCGAGTCTACCCGAGAGCCTCAAGTCGGAGGGTTCCAACGAGTCTCTTCAAATGAGGGAGCCTTTGGCAAAAGTCCAGGTTCAACCTTTAGGAGATTAGCCAGCAGAATATGCAACAGCCCACCCCTTTCATGCTGGCTGAAGATGGGTTTTAATAGGCAAGGGATGGCATGTGCCATCCCTTGCTTTGTGGGATTTGACCACTAGTAGGGGTGAGAGAGCCAGCCGCCCTAGCTGTGGGATGTGACCACTTAGGGGGTCCTGTCAGCCGTCCTAGCTGTGGGATGTGACCACTTAGGGGGTCCTGTCAGCCGCCCTACTTTTGCTAGGTGAGGAGCGCCATGTTTTCTCCCTTGATTCGTGGGATTTGACCACTGACGACGTGACTGTCACCATACTCCAAGTGAGCAGCTGACAATGAGCTGGCGAGTCTGCAGGCGGACTTAGGTCTGCAGGCGAGCTTGGGACTGCAGGTAGACTTGGGTTTGCAGGCGAGCTTGGGACTGCAGGCAGAGCTGGGGACTGCAGGCAGACTTGGGTCTGCAGGCGGATTTGGGACTGCAGGCGAGCTTGGGACTGCAGGCAGACTTGGGTCTGCAGGCGGATTTGGGACTGCAGGCAGAGCTGGGGACTACAGACGGATTTGCAGGTGCAGGCGAAGCTGGGAACTACAGACGAACCTGGGTCTGCAGGCGAGCTTCAAGCCGTTAGGTGAGCTCTAGAGCATGGATCGAAGAATAGGTCGTAACTTTCAAATCGTAAGTCAGAATTGGACAAATTATATATGAAAATCGCCTATCTCGACGAGACGGAGCCATCCGAACCAAGCCAAAGGCTTTGGTTCGCTTCCTCCATTTCGCCAAATTCCTTACGGCTTGAGAGATATCAGCATTTTCCCCCTTTTTGCTGTTTCGGGCGAGGTTTTAACAGTTTTGTTCTGAACTTCTCTGATAAGGATTAAAGGTATTTTTTATTGCCTACACAGTGAGTTCTATTTTATGCATTCGGGTGAGACTGTTAGCTGCCACTTTCATAAAGTATTAGAGGCATTATTATCTCTTGAAGATCAATTTATAAAACAACTAGATGGCATCGAAGTTCCAGTAGAAATCCAGACAAATCATAGATTCTAGCCCTATTTTAAGGTAAAAATACAATTTTTTGTTATAAATTTTACATTATAATAATAATAGTTATGTTGCTAAGTACTTTGTTGATCTATTATAGAATTGTATTGGCGCAATTGATGGATCACATTTTCGAGTGAAAGTGGTAAAATAAGATACAATAAGGTATCGAGGCCGGAAAGAATTTCCAACTCAAAATGTGCTTGCTGCATGCACCTTTGACTTGAAGTTCATATATGTCCTACCTGGTTGGGAAGGGTCTGCTTCAGATTCACGGGTGTTGAATAATGCATTAATACGACAAAACAAAATATTTGTTTCTCAAGGTGATAACTCTTAGGTCCATTCATTTTTAAGATCATATAAGACCTTGTTTATATAAACATATGCCAACTGTTAAATTTTGTTCAATTTTAGGAAAATATTGTTTAGTTGATGATGGTTTTATGTTGAGGCCAGGATTCCTTACACCATTTAGGAGCACACGTTATCACCTCAAGGAATATTCATTAAGACAACCTGAAAATCCTCATGAGGTGTATAACCATCATCACTCTTCACTGCGAAATGCAATTGAGCGTGCTTTTGGAGTCTTGAAGAAGCAGTTTCTAATCTTGGGTAGTGGAACATAACCTCATTACCCAATTGAAACACAAAAAGATATTATATATGCATGTTCTATTCTACATAATTTTCTAATGGGTGTTATCACTGAGATGATTTCGTAGTTGCTTATTTTTCAGCATCAATGGTGGAAGTTGATTCTTTATTTGTTAATAGGCACATCCTGGAGCACAATTTCGTTACAAATATATACCATGTTTTCAAAACTTGCAAATCATTTATGGGAAAGATATGGCCACTGGTTTAGCTTCTGAAACTATCAAAGAAAGACGATCTCAGATAGAAAATTAAAGAGATGAATCAAGTTCTATCAATATTAATCAAGAAGATGACAGGGAAGCTGTTCACGAGAATGATGTAGAATGTATTAGCCCTTCAAAAGGTAAAGAATAATATTCCAAACCCCGTTCTGCATCGGGAACATCTTCAAAGGTGATATATAAAAGAAAGCATGGTGCCACTAGCAACTTGGGTGAAGAGTTTGATGGGCTAAAAAGTGGAATGAAGTCAATTGCTTCTACAAATTGGAAGACCGGTCCTCATTTTTGCACAGAAAGAGAGATATTTGAGGAGCTTTTAAAAATTAATGGGCTCAGTAAGGACGCACAGCTTGTAGCCTATGACTATTTTACTAAGGATGCAGCTCGAGGAAGGAACTTCATTGGGTTACCAATTCATCGGAGGAAAATGTGGTTGGAGATAAAGCTTGGATGGACATCACACAATTTTGGTATCGGTATTAGGAGGAAATCTAGTTTACACTCTAATTAGATGTCTGCATTTGTTTTGTGTCTTCCTTTTTTTTAATCAAATGAGTCTGGACTTTGTTTCATCTTACCATTTCTGATGGACATGGGGAACTACATAAGACTATACATGTTTACTCTAGTTTATTTTTTGATCGTGGATAATCAGAGTGTTGTATTGCACAAGAGAAAACAGAAAAATTCTATTCTAGCACTAAAAAGTGCTCATCCACGATCTAGGTTTGTTCATGCTCTGGGAATGTTATCAAAGCTTCAGGATTCAAACTTCAGAAGGAACCAAACAAAATACACTTTTCATGCCGCTCTTGTATTTGAAACTAGTTTATGTAACATCACACTGATTACCATGTTGCCAATAAAGGAAACATGTAGTACACCCACTGTCCTAGGATACATATTGTTTTGGTCCAGTAAGTATTTATGTGCCCTTCACTATTCATTATATCTACAGAAAGAGCTGCTAAGATTTAGGATGTTCTGAAACAACTATAAACCTTCTAGCCCAGGAGAGCATAAAACCAATGCATAGTACTACAAATTAGGCTTACACCAATGTGATCAAATGTGAGAAAGAATGCATTGAATGCACAAAAGTATCTTAAATATGTTGTGTGATCATTCTACAAATAGCAGAATGTCAATGATACAATCAATTGAATTGACATTCTACAAATAATAGAATGGTCTCCAAAGACAATGTACAACCCACAAATCATTCTGAGAGAACAACTAGTACACATTCATAAGTAATAATTTTAGCTCACTACAGAACGAACCGGCTGTCTTTTTTGGTAAAGCCGTAAAGGTTCACATAGACAATATTGGTTCTATGGACAAGAATCAAACTTAAAGACACCGCAAAAAAGGCAAAATACACGCGTAATCAATGATGAAAGAAAGAAGCACACAACCCCTCACACTTCAATGCCTCATCAACGCCAGGAAGAGATTTCTGTGTAATGTGTAAACTATGATGCTTGTGTTGTTCCTCTGCTTCATAGTCATATATCCCACTTATGATAATAACAGATAATATTAGAGAACTTGCTGGAGTTGCCGCAACGAGAAAATTATACAAGGATCCAAAGTTTTATAGGCCAAAGAGTTTAGAGGCAGTAGCGGGTGGAATGGGCCCGTGAGCTCCATTATTCCATATTGAGGCCAAATAAGCAGCGTTCTAATGTACATTGTTCCAGGCCAAGCCATAGCTAAGATGAAGTGGCCAATTACCAGTGAAAGCTTAGCTGCTGCCACCAAAGCTATTAGCTTTTGGTATGCATGTTCCCTGCTTAAAGAAAGAGATTAAAATGAATAAGCACTAGGATTTCATAGTTGTTCGGAAAATACTAGTCTCACTATGAGACTTGTTATGCAAATGCAAATTAATTTCTGATGTTTTGGCTATCTACAAGCCACTTTCATCATTTTTGATGATTAGTCTTAAGAAAAGAACCATGACACGACAAGTGGTAGTTTCATTTTTCTTCTAAAAGAATGTTAATACTCTATTTTATAGGTTTTTGATGTTTATATTGTACTTATTTGGATTTTTTTGAATTAATTTCAGAGGATGAAGGATGCGAGATTGATCTCTCTCTCTCTCTCTCTCTCTCTCTCTCTCTCTCTCTCTCTCTCT
>BQKN01000709.1:214402-226990 GCA_022839385.1 Asparagus kiusianus | reverse complement strand
ACCGGATCGAGATCACGCGGTGGTCCACGGATTAACCCCGGCGCAGGTAAAGAACCCACACAAGCGAGTGACCGCAAAACAGGAGCTCGTGATCTGTTCAAAGGAAAGTTGTAATTTAATTTTTTGTTTCTTTCTTTATTTCGATCTCCATTGTAACCGGCTCTTATAAAAAGACCGGATATTTGTAAAACGCATAAAGTTGTTTTCAAAGTTTGTAATGGAATCCTCAATGAAGAAGAACACGATTTTCCACGCGAACAGCAACCAAGTCCCGTTGGTATAAAGCCCTAGTAGTCCGCAACAGTTGGAGGAGGTGTATGGGCAGAAAGGTTACCAGTCGTACTTGTTCTAGTAAGGACCCTTTCTTGCATTGGTGCCGAGCTCATGGCAGTTGGAGACACTTCAGAGGAGAGGAGACAGTGGGGCGACGTGATGAGATGGCAGATTTAGTGGGCCGTTCTTTTCTGGAGGAGGATCGGCGTTGGTTGTCGAGCAGTGGATCTGGTTTTTGGGCTTCGACACGATTGGACTATCTTATGAGGTTGCCGACTGCTGCGTATAGAGATGTTAGATCTGGTGGAGCTGTTTCAGATTTTGGTTGGCGTCGGATATTGGGCTACCCAGCACTTGGTCACATCGTGGATGTGAGTTTGGATCCGATTGCGCATTTGGGATTCAGGAGTTCATTTGGCTATCAGTTGGGAACTTCTGAGTTTGGTCTGAACAGGTTTGTCACTTTGGACTCTCGGCAGGTGGAGAGTATTGATCAGATCAGAGGGATATCGCAGCGGGTGGAGGTTGATGCTACTTCACATTGGGTGGGGATTTCCTCACATACTCCAGGTCATTCTGCATTGGTTGGGATTCCAGCTGAGGTGACACGGCGTGGGAGTCATTTATTTATGGGTGCAGATGATGAGGTGGTTGATTTGGATGCAGCTGGTGGATATGTTTTGGATACGGCCATTGTTTCATCTCAGGTGGAGGTGTTTGGTTCGCTTCAGTTTGGGGCCGTTGTTGATGCTATCAGCCGCAGGTTGGATTGAGGGCCTTTGGAGGCCATCGGGTGAACTACGTGAAGGCTTGATTCCTCAGAGAGGATACGTAGGCAGTCAGTTTTGATGCAGCCGATTTGGTGAGTAGACACTATTGGTTTGGGTGAGTGTTCGCACTCCCGTTTGGTTGGTGTTGGCTCAGTTCGATTTGGTGAGTAGACACAGTTGTTTTGGGGTTGAGTGTTCGCACTCCCGTTTGGGTCTTGACGTGTTGTGATTGGAGTTCGTTGTCATGAGTCCGTTGCCATGGCATACTGGATACAGCAGTTGAGACATTGGTTCGTTCGGTGTCGGCTCAGATTTGGGAATCTTCGTCGAGGTGGAGATTTGAAGAGATGGTGCTCAAGTTCAGAATCTGGCAAAACAGGCGGCGGTCGACCGGTCCGGTCGACCGCATTCGTGCACGAGGTTTACTGTGCTTCAGCTCTGGTGTCGGTCGACCGGGCCGGTCGACTGAAGGTGTTTCTGTTCTGAATCGGTCGACCGGCGCGGTCGACCGACGAGTCTCTGGACCTCTCAGCATCTGACTGGAAGGTGGTCGGTCGACCGGGCCGGTCGACCGGAATTGTTCGCGGTCGACCGTACCGGTCGACCGACGCTGCGGTTTTGAGTTGGGTTTGGTTTTCTGACCCGTTTTGTTTTGGGTTCCTATAAATACCTTTGGGTGTTTTTTAGGGTTAAGAGCAAGGACAAATTTGAACAGATTGAGAGAGTTTTATTTGGGCTTCTATTCTAGGAGCAATTGGAGAGATTGAGAGTTGATTGTTGAGGGTTTATGAGAGATTTGTAACCCTAGTTTGTTCCTCTTGATTTCTAATAGTGAAAACTCCCCCCTCCTTGCCCCGTGGACGTAGGCATCTCGCCGAACCACGTAAAATTGGTGTTGGATTGTTTGTGCTGTTGATTCTGGTTAGTTCTTTATCTTTCTCGACGATTGGTTTTGGTTTCTCGAGGCACAACAGTTTCAGCGCTGAGGTTGAAACCAGGTCGGTTTTTGCAATTTGTTTTGAATGGGGTCGTTTTTTGGGAATAAAAGTCCAAATAGGCTGGTTTTGAAAATTTGTCCGCTTATAACATGATGAAAGAAGGGACCCAAAGCAAAACTTGCAAGTGTAGGCGACAAGAAAACTTTGCATCACATCCCAGAAATAAGCATCCCGCATTATGCCAAATATACCATATTATTATCAAATACAGCCTCCTCGATTGACATAAACAGTTTAATCGTGAACATGACACAATATCACTACAAGGATTGAAATGCTCATCGCAACTAGCTCGTCCGCAATATATGAGGAAAGTTGCAAGAAGCAAAAGTTTAATATGGTATATCTCGAAATGACGAAAATTCAATCTTTTGACCACCAACGAATTGATCATGTTACAAACCCTAGAAAAAGCAGATAATCTTGTGCTATTTGTTTGAGATATCTTCAAATATGAATGATAATCCGCTACGGATAGTTACTTCATAAGTTGAATGCAGAAGGAGAGAAGTTGTCCAACAAGCACACAGTACCATCAAGCACTGCGTAAAATGGGCAGGTATCAGTTCTTTCAGAATCACGGCACAGGTGCTTCTTCCTGATACTTGAGACACACGATGCATTTGACGAAGCCTCCCATCTCGGGGTCAATATGTTATCTCCAAGGTAGCCTTTTCAAATAGAAACAAGTTAGAGAGCTTAAAGATAGACCATACATTGCATTAGGGATGGATTATGCACGCCGAGGCATAGAAGTGAAGCATTGGTCCCAGTCACCAGACGGCCTAGAAGTGAAGCATTGGTCCCGTCACCAGGCAAAGAAAAGTAAATAGAACATGCAAAAGAAACCAGCATACTACGAGCAATTGCTACGATTCACGCTTATATACTTTCTAAGCGAGATCCAACGTCTTCTCAGTTAATTGAACTTAGTAAATTATAAACCACAACCATAATCTTAAAGCCTTGATTGCATCTTCACGAAAATTATAGGATATTACCCTCTGTCTACAAGATATAGTTGTAAAATGAGTAGAATAAAACATAATAACAAAGCAGACTTATAATTAACAATAGGCTTTTATATAGCCAACCACAATTAATTTGGGATAAGGAGTGCCGCTGTTATTATAGTATTAGATAGACATCAAAGAAGTAACAAAAATAAGATTAAAGATAAATGTCAAAGTAACAAAAATAAGAGTAAAGATAAATGTGTTAGCGCCTTCAATCCCAGATCTAATATAAACGCCAGAATAAACATTGGGAACAGTCCATCTCTAAACTCACAGCAAAATTGACAAAATACTTTGTTTCCCGGCTACAACTTGGCAAAATTCTCTAATGCAAGAAACACATTCAACTTGAAAATTTCTGACATCAATAAAAAGGACACGGAACCTCGAGATGAAGCTTAATTCATCCTCCTAATCAGTTCATTGATGAAGTTTTCTCGGTTGCCAGCATCTCCACCCTCAACATAATGATTCCTTTTCTTCTTCAGGCCTCCCAATGGTGCCTTGAGCTTGAAAGGCCATAGGAAGTTGTTTGCCTCCTTAAAGTGTGGCCCCACAGTCATGATCTCATGGATAAGGTCTTCAATACAGATAATCCCAAATTTCCCAAGAGCCTGAAACCAAAGAACATAATACTATAATAAATCATAATGTCCACGTTGTACGTTAAAATTAGGGATGACAATTTTTGTCCATGCCATTTTACACGCACATGCCCCTTTACCTCGTTGTATAGTGATCTCATCGCCTCAGCAAGCTCACAATCTCTGGTGGGCGATTCTTGGATGAGTTCAATGTGTTAATCATGGACTTGATTAGGTCAAATCTTTCTATTTTATTAGGGTTTTCTATTGTCTATCTGTATATACAATTAAAGATGGTCTGACACTGAATAATGTTCTAATCAGCATATCTGTTCAAATCCTATAAAGAATTGTCTTTTTTCGAGAAGTATAAATTAAACAAAATAATGTTGATAAGGATAATTGAAAAAGTTTTTTTTTTACCTTTGTTGTTGATCAATTTTCTATAGAATAATCTGAGCTTTTTTATTGATTTATTCACTAACGATTTTAACCTACTACTGTTTCTGTATGCATAACGGCAATAATTTATTAGTCATGTCAATAATATATGAAGAGGGATTAAGATTGATGTCTTGCTCCTACTGGGAACTGTTCGGCTTTCTCGATGACAGTTGCAGTTGAAGGGATCAAACAAGATCGCGAAATTGGTTCTCTCCAAAACGTGTTGAGCAAATGCGATACCTATAGGGTACAGATACTTATATCTTCAACTTAGTTTGGTGTATTATGTTACTTCCTCTGAAGGGTGCTCTTTGCATTTTGTAAATTGTAGTAAATGTCATATGGTAACTTTTGAAGATAGAAAAGAAAACTTTCTTGTTATTTGTAAACAGAGAAATAAACGATAATTGCTTATCCCGTCATTCAGGTTGGCATTCTATATGTTAAAATTAATCCATACGTAAATGAAAACATGTTACTTAACATCAATGTTTTATTTTGTCGAAATAACCTTTATCAGGTAAGCAAGCAATAATTATAGCATACCTCACTTGCAACAGAATGAACTTGTTAGTTTCTACCATTAGTTATAAGTTTGGATCCCCTTCTTGATCTTTTTTCAATTGGAAAACTCATTTGCTTACATCATAATTGTCCTATATTTTCTTGATTTGTCTACAAACAGTGAAAAGCTGCAGCATTATATCAAAATCAAAACATTCTGAATCCTTGTGATTGTTCAAGCAACAGGTATGGATCGAGTGATAAAATGGCAGATGAATATATGCATATGCTTGTTTAGTTTCAATATTATTCTACTACAATTAAGATTTTTGAACCAATATGCTTCTAAGTTTATTGTCATAGGAGCAATTCTCAATTGGAAGAACAATTAGATGAGTAAGAATTTTTTCGTTTTTATGTAGTTGTTTCATCTAGAGAGTAAATTTCACAAATTGTCATGAATTATTAGGGACGTTATACAAAACATCATAAACTATTTTATAAGAGAAAAATAACACAATTTCAAATTAGTAGAAAAATATCACATCTTTCAAAAAATTATATGATATATCCTGAAAAGGTTTATAAATTCATGTTGGTTTATTGAGCCTCTGAATCCGCTTTTAAGGCCATCGTCATTTGAAATTCCAATTCCACCGACTGAAGTTTATCCAGGTGTGCCAGGTTGTGGAAATCTAAAAGCGAAGTGTAGGGGAAGGGCACTACTTAGGCTTTTGGGGCTTAAGTGGTTCATAGCTGAAAAAAGCGCCACGGAAAAAAATAGTCCAAATCCTATTAAAATTTTAAATATGGATAAAAATTCAAAAATACTTGATCAAGTTCAAACCCAAAGAAGAGCACTATATTGAAAGTACTTGAGAGGAGAAAATTAGAAACAAGTGAAAATTCAAAGCATACTGTATACATGTGTCGACGCTATCACCCCAACACCGAGGGTGCTCAAGAGGAGGCAGCGTCGCGCGGAGAGCTTCCTAGATGCAGAGATTGCTAGAGACGGAGATGGTTTCGGGGTGTCTATGGACTATGGTTTCTTTATTCACGTGGAGATGGTTCTATCGGAGGCGGACGTGTCAAAGCTTTAGCAACGAGAAAGCTTCACCTAAATTTGGGGTGAGCTTTGACGGACAAGAAGAGGTGGACAAGGTGGAAATGATTAATCACTGGAGAAGAGGACGTGTCAAGATGGACGAGTTGGACAAAGGAGGTGGGTGAGGCTCGAAGCGAAGAATTTGGAATATAGGTCTTTTGGATTCGGAACACAGAGGAGAAAGGGGTTTTCGGGTACGAAAGGCTACTTACCTACTACTCATTTTTCCCTAAAAGCGTTTAATACTGTGAAAACGGTGAAAGCGAAGCGGCTAAGGACCACTACTTTAAAAACTGCGTAAGCAGGGCTTTTTACCACTTTTTCAATGTGTCGTAGATGTAGTACGGTGGTTAACTGTTATTATATAAGCAAGGCTAGTAGGCTCCAAGTCATCTTATATGAAACAAAATTGTATGGCGAGTAGCAGAAAAACTGATCTGTTATGTTATGATATGTTTTGTTTATGTTATTTTTTATTGTTTAAGAAAAACGAAATTGCCCAACAAGGCATGACCGTGAAGAACAAGATGAATGTAAATGTACTTGTATACTAACCAAGGTTATCGATAGCGGATAGCGTCGCGTAGCGGTGAAGCATCGCTAAGGCTATTTCGGGCTATTGCGGTAAAATAGCGGTAAAAAACACAAAGTCAAATAGCGATCTAATTTAGATATGTATAAATACTAAAAATATAAAAATTAAAGAAAAATCTAAAAATACATATTGGATGATTTAAAGAGATCCTAAATATGAAATAGACATGTAACCATCACGTAATACCGAAAATGTCTGGATGAGTTAAAAAATCGTCGTCTTCGAGAAGAAGAGCATAGCGGTGACAGGACTGCCCTAATAGGAGCTCACGGTGAAGGAGGTGAGAGGAAGTATCAAAGTAGGTGCCAGAGCCTATGAGAGGTGAAAGGTGACAGGAGTATGCTGAAAATTACAGGAGACGGTGGAATGCAATGGTCAAGGGTTGAGTTTAATTTTAAAAAAATAAACCTCAAACCGCTTTTAAATAGCAGTCAGAAAGCAAATTTCGAATGCAATCACTCACTATTTACCGTTATGACACACTATTGACCGCTTTTGCGAACAAACATATTCCACAATATGTCACCGTTATTGCGCGATTGCGTAGCGGGCGATAGCGTTGCGAGAAGGGACCGCTAACGCTATTAGCGCCGCTATTGCGGGGCTATTTACCGCTATTTATAACAGTGATACTAAATAGTGTCAGAAATAGATTTTAGCGCATCTCTAATCAAAGCTTCAACAATGCTTTTATATCAGATTACAAAAGTCAATGTTTCTTAACTTTTGTCTTTAAGGCGGAGAAGTTAACCCACACGACGGAGAGCAAGAGAGGGCGGAGAAGAGATGAACACATTCACAATGGTGGGAGCGTAGTAAAGGCACCCAAAATTTTGGTTGACATTGTGGTGAGCACTGCGAGAGTTGTTTATCATGACTGTTAAATTCACGTGAAAAAGGTGTGGATAGTCTTTCGAAGGCTGTTGGGGCCAATGATCACTTAGATTTTAACACTTCGAAGTATTCCTATCTTCCCTTCACTCCTCATTTCCACATTTTCATTCGAAACAACCAACTTTTGAAGTGCATCCTCACTGCATTGAGCTTCGCAAAGATTTGATGCTTGGATGATCCGATCCCAAGAAACTTTCCATCCACAAACACATTGGTCACATTCACATTCTTGTTCTTGTAGTTCTTGAAAGTGAGGGACTTGTCTCTTTTTTTAGGGGGGTACCCATACAAAGTGGTCTTCCACAACTGATGACCATTGTGTATAAGTACCTCCTTGAAGAAAGGAAAGTCTGACTTTCAAGAACTGGAAGAACAGGAGCATGAATGACAAATGTGTTTGTGGTCTAATCACAAGCAACTCTCTATTCACACACATTTCTCACTTTCACATTCCCAATCTTGCAGTTCTTGAGAGCAACAATTTCCTTTCTTCAGGGACAACTCGTACAAAGTGGTCATCAGCAATCAGCAGCCAAGGATCACTTTGTATGAGTTCTTGAAGAAAGAAAAGTCGGACTTTCAAGAAATGGAATGGAAACATGAATATGACAAATGTGTGTGATCCGATGCCAAGGAAGTCTCCATCCACAAAGACATTTATCACATTCACATTCCTGTGTTTGTGATCCAATGCCAAGCAAGTCTCCATCCACAAAGACATTTATCACATTCACATTCCCGTTCTTGCAATTTTTGAAAGTGAGTGGATTCCCTTTCCTCTTTAAGTGCTCATACAAAGTGGTCGTCGGTAGCTGAGGACCACTTTGTAGGAGTGCTACTTAAAGAAAGGAAATTTTGACTTTCAAGAACTGGAAGAAAGTGAACATGAATATGACAAATGTATTTATGAATGGAGAATTTTTGGGAGCTCAATAAACATTAAACAAGGGGATGCACCTCAAAATTATCTGAATAAAAATGTGGAGATGAGTAAAAGATGGAAGATAACAATGGTTTGAAGCACTAAAATCTAATTGGTCATCGGCTGCAGCAGCCCCCTAAAGACCGTTCATATCTTCATGCTGAACGAGATGTACAGCAAGATTCCAAGTTTTACAGGAAAAAGTGGTGCATGTATGATATCTCAAACTAGTACCAAACATCGTTGAACAATTAGTATTATATTCTACAATCTAGGATAGTGATGAATGCACAGCAGAAACATCATGGGTAACGCAGACTATTTGGCAGAGATAATAACATCTTCCTATATACAACAATTAAAAGTATATCATAACTGTTCAATCTTAGGCATCAAAAGAAAATTAAGATATCCAACCTGTTCAATAATGGTATTTTCAGTCAATGGAACTCTTTGTTTGTCGAGTTTCCCATATCCTCTCTTGTAGATCAACTCTCTAACACTCTTAAGGTTGGGATACCTGATACATTTCACCTCCAAAATAAGTATTACATTGAATAAAGATGGAACTATTGAATTTAAAATTGTAACTAAATACAAAGGTCAGTTCATAAGTACCCATAGGTCACATAAGGCTCAACTCTGTGCAGCATATTCATTGTGGCCTTGTTAACTTTCAAAAACACTCCATTAAATATCTGCAAGGTGTTCATTTCTATTAAACCCAAAACAAATTTCTAAAATAATCATAAATGATCAACAATTTTGATTACTAGCCTGTCTCAGACGCAGAAGCTGCAAAATTTTCCGAGATTTTGGGTCCATGGCATTGATACTACATAACATTAACAACAAATCTCGATGACCATTACGAAAATATACATAACAAAGGTACAAATAAATTGAAAAATAATCATACCCTCGAATCCTAACAATAAAAAGAAGCTTCTCTTCAGGGCTAACATAAAACCCACCCTTCATTCTAGCCTCTCTCTTCAGCCTGATCAGATCCTTCTCCTAATAACAGAAAAAAAACAAACACCCAACTCATAAATCACTACAAAACAATCAAAAGACACAAAAAGATAGAACCTTGAGCGGTATCCAGTACCTGGGTCTCGTACTCCTTAGAATACTGAAGGGCTCTGCTGAAGATGAGCTTGCGATTCTCTCGATCCTTCTTCTTCTTTGCTTCGACCTCTTGCTTCTTCGCGAGCTCCCATTCTTCGGCTCTCTTTCTCTTCTTGAGGACTGATTCAGGGATCACCGCTGCCTTCGCTTCGGCCATCTCTCTCAATCTAACTGCACAAAAAAACCCTAATGAGGTCGCGATGTCATGGTGAAACCCTAGACTGGGGATTAGGGTTTTTGGCCTGCTTAACCTTCTGGTCTTTCGCGGATCTGAGAACGGCTAGAAGGGAGAGAGAGGAGGCGACGGCAAACTTCGGGGAATTTAAGGGCTTTTCGTGGGAGCAGTATTGAGAATCTGACGGCTGAGGTTTTCTCGCAGTTTTGGGCCTAATCAAACACAGTTGGGCTATAATAATGAACCTTCGCTCCGCTCTATGAGCCTGTGGGCTGGGCCGAAAGAAAAATTACTCGGTGCCGAAACTACTAGCCCTAACCAAAACACGCGCAATACGCGTGCTTGGAAAAAAATTCCCTCAAAATAAAATCAATCAAGGGTTCCCAAAATCGCCTAACCTCTTCTCAAATCTCCCACCATCATCGTCGTCGATGGCGCATCGTCTGCTAAGGGACGCTCAGGCCGACGGATGGGAGCGCTCCGATTTCCCCATCATCTGCGAGTCCTGCCTCGGCGACAACCCCTACGTTCGAATGGTAAGCCCCCTCCAAACCCTAACCCTAACCCTAATTTGGTAGCCCTAATCCTAATTTGGTTCGATTTCAGACGAGGGCGGTGTACGATAAGGAGTGCAAGATCTGCACGAGGCCGTTCACGGTGTTCCGGTGGCGGCCGGGGCGAGACGCGAGGTACAAGAAGACGGAGCTGTGCCAGACTTGCAGCAAGCTCAAGAATGTTTGCCAGGTCTGCTTGCTTGATCTCGAGTACGGGCTCCCGGTTCAGGTTCGGGACACGGCGCTGTCGATCAACTCGAATGACTCGATCCCGAAGAGCGATGTGAACCGGGAGTACTTTGCTGAGGAGCACGATCGCAGGGTATGTTTTTGCGATTGTTTTTTTTTAATGTTAATATGGTATGAAGATGAATGGTAGTGTTGTGAAGTGTTGGTAGGTAGAAGGGAGATGCTAATTTTTAGGGTTCTTTTGATGTTAGTTGCTTAAATTATCTGAAGTCGTTCGCTTGAATTATTGAAATTGATATTAGATCACGCCGTTCTTGTATATTCTTATTGCACTTTTTGGTTGGAGGGATTAATTTGAACCAAATTGTAAGTAGTAGAGGACCTAATAGCAATTTCAGTGATTTGAGGGAATAAGCTTGAAACAACTAATAAGAGTTGGGGGTCCAAATAGCAATTTCAGTAATTTGAAGGACTAATTTCAGAGTATTCGAGATCTAGGGGAGCTGTATCAAAATGGTTTTGGTAACCATTCGGGCAATGATTAACGAAGATAGAGAAAAAGAGAGGTGAGCTTGAGAGGGGCCTGTGTTATCCAGTAATTCTCTCTCTTCTAACTCACATCTCTTTTTCTCTTCAAGCGATGGTTAAAGAAGAGAGAGAAAGAGAGAAATGATGGTGAATGGGGCCTATGTTTCCCACTGATTTCCTCTTTCTCTCTCGTTTAATCGTTGCCCTAGGTTAAGCAAAACCCCATCGAAACGGTTTTACTAAGTGCAATGGTTATGACAAAACCCTATCAGAACGGTTTTACTAAGTGCAATGGTTATTGAAGAGCGAGAAATAGAGAGGTGAGGTTGGTTGGGGCCCTATGTTCCCTTCTCTCTCTCTCTCTCTCTCTCTCTCTCTCTCTCTCTCTCTCTCTCTCTTCTCCCTCACCTCTCTTTTTCGCTCTTTGTTAACCATTGCCCTTAGAGCAATGGTTAGTAAATCCGATATCGACAAAACCCTAATATCTAAATAAGAGATGACTTATAGTTTAACAAAGGAAATATATTTTTGTATCTATTGTTCTGTTTATAGGAATCGCGTGACAAGAGGGCGTAAGAGTTCAGGTATTATGGGATTTTAGAGGGAGGGAGTCAGTAGATATGAGCCTTTTTTGGGGTGGGGGGTGGGGGGGTAGTCGCTCGCTGGTGAATTTGTGTTGGTTTCTGTGCAATTGTGTTTCAGGAAAGCTTCCAGCTTGGAGTGCAAAATGCTTGTGCCTAATAAATGACTAGTTTTCTAGATGGTTTTAAAGTATGAGGAAAACGTATCCTAACTATAGCTCATTTTCTGTGTTAGACAAGATTAGTTGGGTACCTCGGGTAGGTTCTTAGCTCTAGTCTATCACATGCTTCAAGCTGAATATTTTACCAGCCTGTTTGGATCGTAAAATTTCTGTTCACTTTTATTGTAAAGGATGTTTAGCATAGGAACTTTAAATTTATAGTGAGAAAATCTCAAGCTTGAGGTTGAGCTGGAATGAGCATGAAAAAATGTGAAACTAGTAAATTAACATAACTTTGTTTCAGTAGGTGTTATTTTAATTCTTTGGTCTAAAAGATGTTCTAGCTGCTCTAAAATATATTTTTATGTGTGAGTCGACTTTTCCATATTTGAAAATAGGAACTTCAGTAGAAAATTTAAGCCTGTGAATGGGTTGAGCAGGCTCAAGAGCTCCTGAAATTGGCAAACTATAGCCATGAGTTTGTTTAGCTAGGTGTTATTTTAGGACTTTATTCCAGAACGCATCCTTAATAGGCTAAGATCTTTGTTTCTTCATGTGAGCAGCTGGTGAAGGTTCATTGTACTTGGTAATGGGCTTGAAATGTTCTCAAGGACAACTACATTAACAAATGCCTACAAGTCTATTTTTAGAAAGGAGGCCAAGTTACGGAAGAATGATGGAACCCATTATGCAGATAAGAATTGTCACAGTAAAAGAAAATTGTAAATACGATTGGAATCTAGGCTTCAGGGAGTGTTATCCTAATTTGGAGTGGTGTGTGCCTCGGGTGGCAGCATCCCGAGCACGTGCAGCGTGCTACACACATGCCAGTTGTGTCCTCAATGTGTCATACATGTCATTTTCATGCGTGAAAGAGACAGCCCGTTGGAAACTAATTTCCATACCTGATGAACCGTAATCTTTCCCTTTACATAAATTTATCTTCCCTGATTGAGAACTCAGGAGGGAAATCAATTTTATGACATTATTCAATATTTTTTTCAATTGGACTGCGACATAAATTATAAAATTGTTTGAAACCCAGCTTCTGACCCATTGGTTAGTATTTCTTTTCAATATGGTTATAAACCCTTAGATTTGGGTTATCATCTTAAGACTCTTAGTCTTAGTCAATCGTGAGTTTTCTGGGGGGGGGGGGGG
>BQKN01000709.1:144160-161369 GCA_022839385.1 Asparagus kiusianus | reverse complement strand
CCCACAGATTATCCCAGTTCTAATTTTAAGTTCTAGGTGACTAACCCTTAGGCATTTTCTATTAAAGAGTTGGACAAGTCATTAAATTTTAGACAATTTTGGCGAAGTGTATAAAGTTGAATAAGTTTGGTCATCATGAGATGACCAACTTATCTCTACTCACCCCCTCATGAAGTCTTATATAACTTCGCAAATGTCAATAACTATTCCAATTATAATTTTGAATTTTAAAGTAGTACATTTCTTAAAGTTGGTATCAGAGGAGGTCTAGAGAAATTCTGATTCAAGTATCGTCGCTATAAAAAATTAAACTACGATTATTGTCTTCCTTGTGTTTTTCACATCGCTCAAATGTCCATATGAAGATTAGTATCAAAAACTATGTTAGCTCTTAATGTACAAATTATTTTTTGATTAAGGCTAGAAAACCCACCTTAGTTTTGGACAATTATAAGATAACCTTCATAACTTTCAAAATATCGAAAAAAACCCCTAAAGTTTTGGGGTAACCAGAAAACCCCTTCATGTTTAAATTTTTTTTATACATAAAACAAACTTAATGGCATTAAGTACAATTTTGACCTAAGCGGTTGGAAATACACATGAGAATATTTTTGCTAGTGAAAGTTTGTGCTTCATACTTATAGGGAACTTTTTGAAAAATATTGAATGTTGAAGGGATTTTCTGATAATCTCTACACTTTGTGTCTGTTTGTAAGTGGTGGGTGTGTTATCTACTAATTGTGTTAAAGGATTTTTTCGTTTTCGATTTTGTTTTTTTTTGTTTTTGAAATTTAGCCTTTGATTAATGACTTCTTAATTCTTAGTCAGTTTAAACATACTGACTTCTTAGTTCTTAGTTTAAACATACTTTCAAGGAGCTAGCTGTTAGGCATGAGGATTGCCTACATAGCTCAAACTCATATATATCACACTCTCATTAAAAGCACGGGTTCTGGAAAAACTTTTCATGATCAATATAGATTTTTAATATTTTAAATATTTTATTTAAATCTTATTCTATTCTAATCATAATTATATCTCATCTTAATCCCACATAAACTATCTATAGCTCAGCAATTTAAAAAATAAAAATAATAAAATAAATAAAATAGTTTTACAATATTAGTTTATTAAGATTAAGAAACTTTATGTAGCTAACATACTATATAATACATAAAGTATTGCAAAAAAATTAAAGAGTTTTATAATTACACAAAATACCCTCAAAATTTTAAAATTATAAAAAAATATCCTAATGTTTCAAAAGTTAAAATAACAAATATGAAATTAAGAAACTAACAGCAGCTGCTAAAGAATTTAAATTTTGTAGTTAACACACTCAATGTCTCAAAAATTATAGAAACACCGTCAAAAGTTCATATTATTAATAAGCACCTTGAAATTCTAAAATTTCAAAACTTGCAAATAACATAGATGAATTCAAGGAATTATCATGATGTGCCTAAAATTTTCTAAAATTTTAATACTTAAAATAAAAAATATAAAATCATGAAATTAACAGCAGCCACTAAAGAATCTAAAATTTGCAATTAACATCATCAATGTATGGAGAAACTATCAGAATGTTCAAAGATATCTTTCAAAACAATTAAGCCATTTCCATTTTAAATAAAAAAGTGAAATAAATAAATCTAAAATTCGAAAAACGTTGATGAATCACTTGCATTGAAATTAGCATAAGACATATCTACTAAAGAAGCACTGATTGAGTTCCATTGAGGAATAATTTAACAACTTTATCCTAATAAAAAAAGAATTCTCCATGGAAGATGTAAGAAAAATTAAAAAGTATTCATAAACTTCATACTTTGTTCTTCAAATGCTAAAGAAATAAAATATTAATATTATAATATAAGGTAATTAGGAATAAAAAATACAAGTATTTAGTTTAATTAAATTCTTATGGAAAATGATAGGGATAGAGCAAATATAACATTATTGACATAAAGAAGCATTGAATGCATATCAGAAGAATTCATTGTAGAGATAAAAAGATAACTCATAATCTTATTTAAAGTAATAAATTAAGAACACAAAGAATTTTATTTATATGAAATTAACATTATAGAGAAAAATTAAAGTCTGCATTTCGAAAAGTTTGTATTGAATATTGGAAATAAATTCAACTTCTTGGTGAGATTAAAAGAGAAGATAAAAGATTAATAAGCTCAATAAAGATAACATCACGAAAAATCTAACTCCAGTTTAATGTCACAATCAGTATAGATGATAAATACACTACTCTAGAATTGTTTGGGAAAAAAATAAATGTGAAGAATGATTAATCTAAGCTCAATAAGAAAATAAAACATAAGAAATAAAAGATAATATTTTTAAAATATTTTATAGAATAATTTAATTATTTTGAGTGAAATTAGGAATCTTTAGAAGGGATTTTCTTAAATTTTTTAGTACTTTTATATACGTTTGTTGATACTTTTATCAAATAAAAATATACTAGAGTTGACATTAATCTTTAGTTTATAATTTCTTATGAAGTCTTTAACGATTAGGAACAAACTTTATATACACTTTTATATTATTTTAGTATAACTTTAATCAATCATCTTGCCTTATTGGTTATAAACATTCACCTTCCTTATGTAATAGTATTTCAATATTTTTTACTTTTGTAACACTATACTTTCTCAAATAAAGCTTGATTTCATTTCGTGTAGTCCATTTCTATTCAATTATCAATGTGAAAATTTAAATTAGGTGTAGTCCATTCAAACAAAAATCAAAGAAAATGAATAATTGTAATGTTAAAGTTTAGAGACAAAATTGAGTAAAAACAATTAATATGGAACTAAACAAATTTTATATAGAAAATAAGCTAAAAATGCTTGATCATGGTACACATGTGTTGCACGATATATAGGAATGTCTTTTAACATCTTTCACGCTAATAGAGATATAGAAATATCTAAAATATGCCCACTAATATGAGGAGGACCTTGTCCTTGTAGCCAAAACTAGGGGTGCAAGTGAACCAAATAATTAACAAATAGTTCGATAATTATTCGAGTAACTATCCGGTCATATTCGATTCGGTAGTTCATTTACCACTAAACAAATATTTTTTAGTATTCGAGTTTACTAACAAATAGAATTTAACCAGATGTATATTCGATTCGTTTGTCTATCAAATATTCGTTTAAAATTTGATCACTTATTATTTGTATTATTTTACATATGATGTCATATTTTTAACCTATATACCATTTATACTAAAGTTTTATGTACTGATTTTAAGACTTAAACTGATCTTAAATTTATTTTCTAATGAAAATTTTGATTTAAATATACATACATTACTTATTATAAAGGAATATTTTTTATTTATGAATTTAAATATCATTTGAAAATCAAATTCTTTAGCGGAATAAATATACTTTGATATTCGAAAAGTATTCGTGAATATTCATGAATATTTATCAAATACCAAGTATTCGAGTTCGAATTCGAAAAACTCCATATATGAGTATTAGAGTCTGCATTCGAATTCGATAATTTTAAACAAATACAAATACGAACACTTTAGTATTCGATTCGATTCGATCATTTACCACCCCTAGCCAAAACCCCAAAGACACGTCAATTGTCACGTGTTTCTAGTTAAATAAATTATCAAATATTTCTGTGTTTAATGTCTATTGTCATATGGATCGTATACACTACGTACTTTTTACACAGTAACTTGTGTACTTAACTATTGCTATAAAATTGCCATGTACCTTAGGGGGGTTATTGGTTGGGACAAATTGGGGCCAAGTGGAAAAATTATTCCAATAGAACAATTTTACCCCTTTAGGATATTTTGAGTGGGGTAAAGTGGGATAAAGTGGGATAACGGGATAATTTGAGCATTTAATTTGACAATTCATGTGAGATAATTGATGATGTGGTACCTTATTAAAATATAATTTTATCTATTAATTACTTCTAAAATAATTTATCCAATTGGTTTAGTATATTATAATATAAATATTATTTTGCTTTATATTAAAATATAATATATTGTACTATACTTACAAATTACTATTATTAATTATTATACTTTATTATATTATATTATATTATAATGCTATACTCTATATAATAATTAATATAATATAATATTAATATATTTAATATAATATTTTAATAATATAATATTTAATATTATACATTATTTTATTTATACAAAAATATAATATGTTATACAATAATAATTAACATTATTTTAGTATGCTATATTATATAATAATTGATATAATATTTGAATAATATATTTAATATAATATTGTAATAATATAATATTTAATTTAATAGATTATAATACAGTATCAAGGGATATAATGTACTTTATAAAATATTATAATATTTTACTTTATTCAATGTAATATTTATATATATATATCATGATAATTACAATAATATATATTAAAAGGTATCATGTTATAATATAATATATTATATTATTTCAAACTATAGTATTATATTATATTATATTATAATATTTTACTAATATTAGTAATTATTATATTATATTATAATAGTATGTCATATATAATAACTATAATAATATTTTATAAATTAATAATATAATAATATATTATATAATAATATATGTTATTAAAATATTATAATAAATATGTTATACTATAATTATTAATTAATATTATATAATAACATATTACATAATACTATTAATATATGTTATTAAAATATTATATATATGTTATTAAAATATTAAAATATGTTATTATATAATATTATTAATATATGTTATTAAAATTTTAATATATGTTATTAAAATATTATATAAGATTATAATAAATACGTTATACTATAATTACTATTATATAATATTATTAATATGTGTTATTAAATTATGTTATTAAAATATTAATATATGTTATATTTTATATATCATATCATATATTTATAATATAATTAGCAAGTATTAGTTAAGTAATACAAAAATATTTTAAAATTATCCCAAATGCCTTCAAAGTGGAACAATATTGTTCCAATATGGATGATGGGGTAATTAATTTTGGGGTAATTATGAGAAAGGGGTGGAGGGGATCTTTATATAGTTGGTGTAATTTAGGGGAAAATAGAGTATTTGTCCTCCAATTACCCCAATAAACCAATAACACAACAACGTTGACTCCAGTTCCAATTATCCCAATGAATAACACCAAAAAGTGATGTTCCAAAAATTATCCCATTATCCCCCAAATTACACCAATAGCAAAATCTGGCTACAGGCTTGTCCAAAAAGCTTATGTAGTTCTTATTGATCCATGCTTGAAAAAAGTTGGGTTTCAAAATTAGTGAACTTTTTATATGACAATGCGGAAATAGGTCATGATGAGCTGGGTGAGCGGCGTGACCCTATTACTGTTCTTAGCTATCATAACACGATCAAATTTTATTTTCAAAAATTACATGAAAAGTATGTATCTAGACATAGTGGAAGTTCTCAAGCTATGACTCTCTGTGGCATCAAGCTCTTTCCAAAGTTCGGGACCATATTCATTTGAAATTGATAAGCATATGCTAATGAACCAACTAATCGGTGGTATTAGTAGTGGTGGTACTAATCGTGTAAGGAAAGGATATGAAATTGAACAATATTTTGTTGCATGTTTGCGTAAGGGTCAAATGGACAGATATACAACATTTTATAATCGTAGAAAGTATATGGAATAATTTTATATCCTATATTTTCTATCATGGCTTGTGATTTTCTAACAGTGCAGGTTCTATCGTAGTTTTGGAATGCGCCTTCAGCACATCGGGATGGTTGATTGATGGCCACAAGACATCGCTGGATCTGGCTATCATAGAGGCAATAATCTAGTTACTAGATTCGTGGGCGTCTGATCATTATATTTTATTACACTTTCGCATTCTTATTATCTATTTTATTTAAAAAAAATCTGCTACAAAGTACCTTTATCTTAATTTGTAGGAAATAAAGGATTAAGGAATAAGAGTCCAAAAAAATTCATATATCTCTCATTTTCTAATCCTTACCGAAGCTCAAGATCAAGACAAAAGAAGCCCATGGAAGCCCACAGAAAAGAGCCAAAGAACTTCCAACCAAAAGAAGGGGAATTGAAGAAGTATTGATAGGAATATCGATACAAATGGCAGTGATGTAGCTGACGGGGGTAAATATTCAGGAGGTTGGTGCATATAATTAATATGAATTTGGCATACATGGCATCGTCGGGCATCATCAACCACATCTTTGACCATGGTTGGCCAATAGAAACTCATTCTTCTGAGTCTATCACAGAGTTTGGGATCGGGTTGGTGTGTGCCACATATTCCATCATGATCCTCTTTAATGGCCTCCTCCGCTTCTCTATTGGATAAGCAACGGAGTAAGATCATCGTATGAACGGCGATACAACATTTGTATTGTAGCGTTATAGTAAAATCTCGGTGCCCTTCACCGGACAGAATCTCTTTCTCTTACATCTTCAGGTAAAATACCGTGTAGGACGTAATCGATAATAGGAAAACGCCAATCTCGAGCTTCGAGTTCGACTCTTGTTGAGTTCGACTCTTGTTGAGCATGCCTCTTTGACAATCGTATCATAAATCGGCACAATAAGGTGGTGAGTTCTCACCGTGACTAATTATTCTGTTTCGGGAGGCTGAGCCAAAGACATGGCTAACGCCGCCAATGCATCTGCGTATGCATTTTGAAGACGTGGAATGTACTCAATGAAAAATCCTTCAAATGAGTCTGTCATTTCTACGGCCACCTGGTAATATGTAATCAGATCTAGGCTTCTGACTTCATATTCTCCTCAAATCTGATTGACTATCAGCTGAGAATCACTGAAAGCTTTAAGGTATCCAACCCCCAGCTCTTTGGCAAAATTAAGTCCAATTATTAATACGTTGTATTCAGCTACATTATTAGAGCATGGTTCGGTCAACGAATACGCTTTGGACATTATGTGTTTTCTCGGGGAAACTAAAACAACCCCCACTCCTGAGAAAATTTTAGAACATCCGGGGGAGTTTGCCACATTGGTTGCCCGGGAAGCACCATCGAAGTATAATTACCACACTTGTTGATGTGATGTGGTGTTAATTTCATGATTGCATTCGGCAAGTCATCATACAATTTTGTCGTATCTTTTGTAGTACTAACCGCTAAAAGATCATAAATAGTTTGTCCCTTAACTGACTTTTGTTGTTTAAAATACAAATCATATTGGGATAAAAGTAGGGCCCACCTAGCCAAACGTCAATTCATGGAGGTCGGTTGGGTCATAAATACCCGGATTGGGTTCACGTTGGAGATGGCATAAATTGCTTGCCCAATTAGATAATGTCGTATTTTCTAAATCGCGAATACTAGGGCGAGACATTCTTTCTCAATCATCGGATATCGAGATTCAGCACCTACCCAGCCATCGAGCAGGGATGAAAATCGGCCTTAGTGATCCGACGGTGCCGAGTGGAAGGGCTTAGATAATATACTGCTTGCTTGTGACAGTTATCGTCGTCTTGTGCAAGCAATGCACTTAACGAATGGCTCGTCGCTTTGACATAAATCAAAAATGGTTTACCCGACTTTGGTGCAACGAGAATGAGCGGATTCTCTAGATATGTTTTGATATCCTTGAATGCTCTTTGATAGGCTTCATCCTAAACAAATGATACGTCTTTCTTTGTGAGTTTGGAGAATGATTGACATTTTCCTGAAAGGTTTGATATGAATCGACGAATATAAGCTACTGTCCTTGCAATCCTCTGAGCTCTTTAAGATTTCTCGGTGGTTGCAATTGGTGTATCGCTTTCACTTTGTCGGGATCGATTTGGATGCCTTTTATGGTGACGACGAATCCAAGAAATTTACCGCTGGACATTCCGAGAAAAGATTTTGTAGGATTCATTTTCAGTTGATGACTCCTCATAAGATCAAACATCATTTTTAGGTCGTTAATATGATCGTTCTTGTCGTAACTCTTAACAACCAAGTCATCGACATAGCACTCGACGGTCTTCCGGAGGTGTTCTTAAAAAATCTTTGTCATCACCCGTTGATAAGTAGCGTTAGCATTCTTCAAACCAAACGATATAACGGTATAACAAAAGACACAAAGAGGTGTTCTGAATGCGGTATGTTTTTCATCATCTCGGTGCATCTTAATCTGATTATACCCTGAAAATCCATCCATAAACGACATTATCTTGAATCCGCACGTGTTGTCGATGATGACGTCTGTAATCGGTAGAGGAAAGTCGTCTTTAGGACAAGCAGTGTTTAAATCCCTGAAGTCGATGCAAATTCTAATTTTTTCATTCTTTTTGAGAACTGGAACGATATTTGCTAACCATTCGGGATGTTGTTCTTATCTAATAAAGCCTGAATCAATCAATTTCTTGATTTCTGCTTCTATCACCTCTATAATTTGCGGACGGAATTGTCTCTGTTGTTGTTTGACAAGTTTGACATTTGGTTTAATGTTAAGGCTATGCATTGCCACATTTAGATCCAATTCTGGCATATGTTCGTAATTCCAAGCAAAAACGTCAATATACTCTCTAATGAGGGGGATTAATATTTCTTTCTCATCTGATGGAAGACTATCGCTAATAAATATAGGCTTCGGATTGATTTCATCACCCATATTGACTTAGACCACTTTGTCTTCAGTAAGAGGTTCTCTCTGTTCGAATCGATCACCATATTGAATATTCATGTAATGTATCCAGGGATCTTCCCAAGTGGGCAATTGATCATCTTCTTCTGTTGTAGAAGAATCGATCGTGACCATGTTCGACATTAAGCCTTTGAACATTTCTCCAATTCTAATGTCAGAATCCCAATTTGAGGAATCAGACGAATACCCATTTTTATTTATTAGCTGGTTGATGACTTGCCAGCAATGTTCGTCATCAGATGATGAGACATAGCCCAAACCTCTTCTGTGACTGTAATAATTATCAGGTTTTTCTTTTGGTACATAGGCAGGACGGGGTGGTACCCGGGTACCTTGACCAAAATGAAGACCTTCACCGAGCGTGAGGTCATATCTTTGCTTCTTCATGTAATCACTTGCTTGTGAACTATATCTGAAGAAATGTTGTCCGGGCCTTTCATCATCAGTATTGGTTTCCAAGAAGAGATCGGAGGGTGGGGATGACTCTCATTTACCAAAGATTATTTCTTTTCCATCCCTTGATTTTGCAGGTAGGACTAGGGTTGTTCCGGAGGAATCCTAAATGCACTTCTTCATTGTACAAGATGACCAAAGCGGCATGTGTATATCGGGATTGTCATACAGTTTCTGTATTACTTCATGCAGACAATGCGAGTACTCTAAATCATCATTTATTATTTCATCGGCAAGCTGTCAATTATAACTTTCATCCGACGATTCATCATCGTCAAGATCGATTACAATTTTTACATCGGCATTCTCACCATTGCTCACACCATTGCTCATCGTCTTCTCATTCCTACTGCAGATTATTTTCTTGGGAGCTTCTGCACAACCTTGGAGGTTATTTTTGCACCACTTGAATAATTCTTGCTATCTTTTTTGTTGCAAGAGCTAGGAAACTCTAACTCAATGTTGAGTTCTTACAGGAATCAAATATTTGATCCTTGAATCTTTTGTTCAGCATGGCTGCGGCTCTACTGGTGATCGGCGGTATGTATCTCCTCCTCTGGGTGAAATCGAAAGACAGTGCAAAAAATGAACAGAAACATTCACCAGAGATTCTGATCAGAGAGCCATTGATGGTGAGCAGGACAGCGTAGATAATGATCGTTAGCCTGCGAAAACTTGGCTCGTTGTTGCACTGAATGCCCAGAAAAAAAATCACCCGTAAATCTATAGTTTCTGTAACTGGACTTGGTCTTGATGTTCCAGAATTGTGAAATTCATGCATGGCTCAAGCTCCGTTGTCCTTTTTTCCTTTGAAGCCGGAATAAACATTTTGGCCGATAGAGGAAAGAGTTTGCAGGGAATTAGATATACGTAGTTAAGTTTTGAGCAGATACCAATAAGAGCGAAAATGAGGTCCATGAAATCAGGAAGAAGAATTCCATGAGGCTGTTCTCATTGGGAAGTAGCAGTTAGTTGTCTGTATCAAACTTGAGTACCATTATGTTTGGCATGAGTTCCTACTCCCTAATCTGGAAGCTTGTTGGCTTTCTCTTCCACTGGTCATAACAGTTTGAACCTTGATAAGTCCCTGCAAAAAATAGAATATTGGGCAGCTGTTATTTTACATTAACTTTTTTTTGCAGGAAATAAAATGCAGTCGTAACTGGGACTTGACGTATGATCGTAGACGAGCAAAACAGTGTATTTCCCTAGGATTGCAGGCAGGATAGTTAATAACTCGGATTGAGGTTGAGATTGTTGAGTATTCATGTGTGAGTATAGTCCTACCTCGAATATGATCATAGAGAGTTATGAATATAAAAGAGAACTTGGGGTCAATACCTAACAGTTTAACATATGACTTAAAACACAGAATGACTGGATAAATTTTCAGACAGGACACAGTCAGGAGCAGCAGGTGGGATCCATGGCAGTCCCAAACTGATGTTACCCTTTAGAGATTCCTCCTTTATAGATTCTGGTGTATAAACTGGCACAAAATTAGGCAGGTTTTAGGAATCAAACAAGCCTAACTTGCCCCAATCCAACCCAAAGCAACAAAGTTCAAGTGCAATATGAGAAGACTAAAGAAACTCCCTATACCAAACTCCGCTGCCAAACCCTTGTGATCGTCGTTCCATACATAAACCCAACACTTGCATTCATTTCCTTAAAGAAGAGCTGATTAGCCATAAAAAACAAAATAACTAAAAATTCGACAAATGAGATCAGCAATGGAGACCATCAAGCCGTACTTCTTGATGACTTCAAATCAGCTCATCCTCGCTGCCTACATATCACTGGTATCCGTTGTCGTTGATCCCAGAAAAGGCATCAGTTCCACTATACTTGTCCTTTACGAGCACTTCATCTCTGTACTACTCCTTGCTTCCCTTGCATTCCACTTTGAACGGTAAGCTTAAAAAATGAAAAAAAAAATGAAAAAGAAAAGGGTACCTCCATATTTCACCTCTGTGTTTTATCCTACTTCAAATTTCAAAGCTCTTACATCCTTCATTTCTTTTCTTACCAGGGGGGAAAGGCCAGAACTTACATGTAGTGTTGTCTTTTGGGCCTTCTTGATCGGGTTCTTACAGTTGAGTACCTCCTTCTTTATATATAACATATAAAAGGGCTGGTGCATGTTCGGTTAGGTTCCGATTTTCAATCTTTGTATCCGAATTTAAAGTGGCATCAGGTTCAAAATTTGTCTCCAATAGATTCATCAAGAATCTGTTTGAAGTCGGCTCTGGACTCAACTGGGCTACCTGTACCCATCAATTCTCAAGTTAGGATATATAATATATAAATTCACAAGGCATTTTTTGTATATCTATACCACCATAAATCATGCGTATCTGTAAAACTGCACGCCAAAGCTCAGTATTGGAAAAACTAGACCCCAAGTAATCAGCTTTGGAAAAATCTTCTCCCAAATCAACAAATCATTGACTCGATGATTCTACATGTTTGATATGACTAAATTTATGATTCTATGGTTCCCAACTTGATAAATTCCACAATTACCACAAGTTTCATTACTAAAAAGAGACAGATGAAATGATTTTAGTTTCTTGTTTATCACTTCTTAAATCTCCAAGAATATATTTGATTGCATTTAAATGTATAACTTCTGCAATATCTTTCACCAACATAACAGTATGATTCTCAAACTATATCAAGGGTACCAGTAGGGCAGTTGTTGA
Organism: Asparagus kiusianus; assembly: GCA_022839385.1. Taxonomy (NCBI): domain Eukaryota; kingdom Viridiplantae; phylum Streptophyta; class Magnoliopsida; order Asparagales; family Asparagaceae; genus Asparagus; species Asparagus kiusianus. The sequence goes on along the minus strand of BQKN01000709.1, from coordinate 149,503 downwards.
TGACGTCTAGCCTCAGATACATTACACCAAATTTCCAGAGTGTGGCTCTTCTCATAATTCCAGTGGTGGTCTTCCTCATTGCAGTTATTTCTCGACAAGAGAAATTTCAGTTTTGCAAGTTTTATCACCAAGCAAAGTTATGGGGGGTCCTTATGTCAGGTGCTGGAGCTTTTATGATGGTGTTGTTATCAAACCCAGAGCGTCCTATATTGTACAGGATAATTGGTCATCCAACAACAGAAGTTCGATATGTTGGCTATGTCATGGTTGGAACTGCAGTACTTAGCTTGGCAACTAGCAATGTTTTGATGGTTAGTATTGAGTAATTTACGTGGTACTCATAACATATAATGATATTTTTGTGAGAATATCATGACATTTTAAATATTTCTAGGCCCCAATTTCCTTCTCCTCTCTATTTTTTGTTAGTTTTTCTTCTTTCTTTTTTTTCGTTAGTTTTCATGACTTGAACCTAGGACTTATCGCTCTCTCCGTAGAATATCTGTTCGAAAATCATGTTTATTACTTAGTATTGTATGTTGAAAAAAATTAATATTATAACTGTGGCATCCCACTGATAGCGACATGTGCAAAAAAAATTAGTCTCACATCGGTGGGAGAATGAGAAATTAAAGGGTTTATATAGTGAAAGCTAAAGACTCAAGTGTAACATCGGCTAGTCGATTTTGACAGTGGTTTAAGCCAAACAGTGCGTTACACTCGACTTGCACGCGCCAAAGGACCCACGGGCCCGGGACGTGACAAATGGTATCAGAGCAGTTGCTAGCCGTAAGTGTGGAGCTAAGTACTATGCGGGGCTAAGTGCTACACCGTGTGATGCGGTGGAAGCCACCTCTAGAGTCCACATCGCCTGGCGCTGATACTGGGATGTACTAATTGTCATGCCGCGACGAGGACGTCACCTTTATAAGGTGGGGTAAAATGTGACATCCCACTGATAGCGACATGTGCAAAAAAATTAGTCCCACATCGGTGGGAGAATGAGAAATTAAAGTGTTTATATAGTGAAAGCTAAAGACTCAAGTGTATCATCGGCTAGTTGATTTTGACAGTGGTTTGAGCCAAACAGTGCGTTACACTCGATGGGTCTCACGGCTTGCACGCGCCAACGGGCCGGGGGGGCCGGGGGCCTGGGGGCCCGGGGCGTGACAATAGCTGTTATACAATGATTTAAAACAACTGTCACAACATGTACAAAAGAGAGTTATCCACTATGCACTCAATTTTTTTAAAAGAAAATGAAACTTGTCAAGTGAAACTTGAGACGAAATTAAACAAGCTGTTCCGAATCTAGTCTAATCTAGAATCCACAAATAGTTTTCCCGTGGCTTTAACTATGAAGAAATATGTTTTTGCCATGCAGGAAAATGTAGCTGTGAAGTATCCAGCATATCTTACCTTGACCACTATGGCAAATATCTCTGGCACCCTTCAAACTGCAGCTATAGCGGCTTTAACAGAAAGAAAACCTTCCTCTTGGAGGATAAGGTGGTCTGGGAACCTCCAGCTCCTTGCCATCCTCTATGGGGTAAATAAAGCATGATTAACACTTTTAATTGTCTCTCACTGTTTCAGATATTCAAACACAAACACCCAAGTAGATACATTGACTTTCCATCCTTATCACTGAAAAAGATGAGGTTTTGTCAAGTTATTTGTTTGTCAATCATCGTAAGCATCATGGTCACAAACCCCGTTTTCAATTCAACTCTTCTAAAAGGTAGATACCACATCTCCATTAAGATTTTACAAGAGCAAAGAGTATAGGAGATTACCTGTAACAAGTATTTCATGTCTTCTGAAAGCTCCACAAGGAGTTGGCTCAAGGTCAATCACCCAAGCAAAAAGAATTAGTGTTCGTAAAAGCTGGGGGGAAAATCATAATGCAGAAGGACTAGTCAGCAAGAAGTTCAAGTGCCTGTCCATCAAAACAATCCAAGAGAAGTCTTTTTAAAAAAAAATCCAAAAAGAGAAACCGTTAACCTAAAGGGAACAAATTCTAGCACATAGTACTTGCATGCGCAATTAGTGATACTTGTTAACTACTTTTCAGGGAATGATGGTCAGTGGGTTGGCATTCTACATGCGCGTTTGGTGCTTACACAAAAAAGGCGCCGTCTTTGCGACCGGATTTTGCCCCTTGCTCATCATCTTCTCATTCATTCTCGAGACTGTCATCTTGGGAAAACCAGCACAACTAGAAAGGTGTGCCTTAAGCCTCCACTTTTTCTGCAACATAACGTCAATCAGTCGTGTGATGAAATCAGTACTTTCAATTTCATCATGATTCATGTCAATTTATATGCAGCATTCTTGGAGCCATACTTGTCATTGGAGGCCTTTATCTCTTTCTATGGGCAAAATCAAAAGATATTTCACTCAGAAGGATTGCCATGGGAGGCCATATACATTCAATTGGAGACTCAAGCTCAGAGCAGTTACTACCAAGCAAAGCGTAGCTCAAACACTATGGCCAGCTTGGAGTACAATTAGCAATTTCACCATCCGGATACTTTGCTGGCCAAAGGAAAGCTTGAACACTTCATAACTTCATCCTTTTCCTTGTTAAACAAATACCACACCACCAAACCTTGCCTCTACGCTGTGCAGGAAATTTGCTTGAGAAATCTGACAGTATAGAAGAAGATCTAAGATTCTAAAGGGCACAAGCATCCCTTCAAGTATAAAGATAATTTTTTTAATCGAGTTTTAGTTCAACCCAATAATCGTGACAGTATGAATATAACTTGGCAATGAGCACAACATGAATTATCTTCACGGATCAAACCATTTCTCTATCAATCGCGTTGACGATTATTCCAGTAGAAAGTACATGAGGGCCCCCATCCCCTATTCCTTCAGTATGCCATGTTAAACACACTAGAGTCCTGTAAATTTCATCAACTTGAGGGTGCAATGTATCTGCAGCGACAAATACATAGAACCTTCCTTGTACTCCTATGCAACTCCAACCTGGTTTCTTCTTAACATTCCTTATGTTCACATCCTTTCTAATTGTTTCAGCCTTTTCCCATTTGCCTTCACCAACATTAATGTTACTCAGTACAACATGATAACCCATATTACCTGGTTCCAATTTGAAGAGCTGCTGAGCTGCATAACTGCCAAGCATATCATCTGAATGAACCCAACATGAAGAAAGCAAAGCCCCCCAAATCCGAGCATCGGGCTTACACTTCATGTTGTTAATCACTTCCAGAGCTTCGTATAGCTTCCCACAACGGCCGAGAAGGTCCACAATGCAAGTATAATGGTTTAACTCAGGTTGAATCCCAAAATTTGTAGACATGGAATCAAACAGATCACAGCCTTCAGTAATGAGTCCTGAGTGGCTACAAGCTGATAACAAACTAAGAAAAGTTATGCTATTTGGTTCAACTCCTTCCTCTTGCATTTGATGGAACAGTTCCAAAGCCTTGGACCCAAGTCCATGGATCGCATATCCCTCAACCATTGAACTCCATGCTATGATATCTTTGTGCAACATTTTATCAAAACACCTGCGTGCCAAAACAATGCTTCCACATTTTGCATACATGTTAAGGATGGAAGTCTCCAATGTGTCAATATTGAAGCTACTGCAAAAATATTTCCTAATTAGATATCCATGAACACCTTTTCCAAATCGCAAATATCCAAGTTCCGTGCATGCAAAAATTATGCCCCTTAGGGAATCGGCACACGGGTCATAACCAAAATCTTGCATTTTCCAAAACAAGGTGATTGCGTCTGCGAATTGTCCATTTTGGATAAATCCCCGCATCAGAACACCCCATACATGTTTATTCTTCGCTCTCACTTCGTCAAATATTGAAACAGACAATGCCAGATCCGCACACTTTGCATAGAAATCGACAAGACTAGCTTCGAGCACCATGTCAATTTGACCAGTTTTTAATGCCAGACCATGTAACTTTTGGCCTTGGAGAAGATTTCCCAACTTTGTGAATGCCGAGATAACCATAGTAAGGGTCTCATGGCTAGGATCTAACTCCCTCCTCAATCTCTCATAACAATCTATCACTTTCCATGGGTCTCCTCTTGATGCATATGCTGACATTAGAATATTCCACGAAACAATACTCCTCTTCGAAATACTGCCGAATAATTTCTCCACATCCTCAACATAACCCATTTTATCAAATGCTGTCAACAATGAATTCCGAACAAGTTCGTAGTCTTCATACCCTGTCTTGATCACAAAGCTGTACATCCGCCTTCCCCAATCTCCATCCTCTGCAACGCCACAAGCTCTCAGAATCACCGCAAGCGACACCGAGCTCGGCTCAACACTAGCCCATCTCATCTCGTTGAACAACCGAAACGATTCAATAGCATCCCCAATCTGGACATAACCCGAGATGACAGAGGTCCAAGAAACAACATCTCTATCAGGCATTTCATCGAACAGACGACGGGCACAGCTCAAACAACCAAACTTGACGTACATATCCATCAAAGCATTGCAGAAATAGGCATTACCTCCAAAACCCATTTGGATTCCAAGACCATGGACGGCATTGCCGAGATCAATGCGGCCTCCGAGGGCCGGAATCGCACGGGTTATTAGCGGAAGAGTGAAATGGTCAGGCCGAGGGTGGTAAGGGGAGCCCCTCATCGAGGAGAAGAGGGAGAGGGCAGTGTTGAGACGGCCAGAATCAATGTGGGATTTTATGGTGGAGTTCCAAAGGGAAGTGTCCGAATTGTGATGGGTTTGTGAAGAAGAGGAGTAGGAGAGGTGATGGGTTGTTATGTGACGTCGGGGGAGTGGAAGAGGAAAGGTGGGAGAAATAAGAAGGGAGGAGAGGGGGAGGTTAGAGAGAGGAGAAGATTTGAGGAGGCCATGGGTTCTTAAGAGATGAATAATGGCGATGAGGGGAGAGAAGGAAGAAGCAGAAGAGCGCGATCTGCAGAACCGAACCGTACCCCTCCGGGCGGCAGTTAAACTTCAATCGGTTTTTCTTAAGAAATATGTAGATTTTTTATTTCCACATTTCCCGTCGTAACGTGAGTGGCCGAAAATACGAGACCAACAGGGGGACAAGTGAGGTGTCCTGTTGGTTTTATATTTCGAATCTCTGTAACAAAGCTCATAGGTAAAACTCCTCATAAGTTTGAAAATATTAGAAAACCCGTTTATGTTTAGGAGTTATCATAAAACTCCCTTTAACTTTGACACTTTGTCTCAAAGTTAAAGGGGTTTCCTCGTAAAAGCTTAAAATTAAGGTTTTACAGATAGTTTTGAGATTTTGGGGTTTCTTTTTGGTCGTGGTGGTTGGGGGCGGGGGGTTTTTGGCTTTT